>JABXWE010001636.1:0-44144 GCA_014611495.1 Limonius californicus
TATAATATTGTTCATGTAGGTTCCTCGGTAAAGAATTAGCGCAGGAACTGTAAACAATCCAACAAAGAAATACTGAAATACAGATATACGTCTACATTAGAATCAACAGTGCTTATAACCAGGGGTTTAAACAGAGCTTATAACCTAGTGTTGAAAAGATAAAGAGTTCAATACCTGAAGATATCGCCTGGTATAAACAAATGTGATAACCGTTTTCAACAGGTCATGCCACGATCTTCTATATTTATCCTTGCATAGATGCATGATAATAAAATTGTTTGGGACTGCTGTATTATTTCATACTTTCAGTTCATACAGTTGTCATCTACTTGCCACTTATCCTTTCCCGTAGAAGCTACATGAAAACAATGTACTTTGGCCTACGGTTATATAGACTCTTTGGCTTATTTTCATGAGTTCCGTATTATAGTAAAAACTAAACAAGTGATTCTTCTTTCTTTCTTTCTTCGGATGTCCTTGTGCCATTACAGCGTCGGACTTCTGGCCTTGATCCAATTCTTCCATCGTCTTCTGTCACCGGCCATATTCTTCATCTCCCCTATCGTTTTCCCTTTTCTCTGCCCAATTTCTTTTATTCTATCTGCTCAATTCTTTCTAGGTCTACCCACTTTTCTTTTACCGAGTCTTCGTGCTTCTATTGCCCATTTTGTCATCCTCTCGTGGTCCATTCTAGTAATATGCCCATACCAGTGTAAATGTCTTTTTTTCTATTTTATTTAGTATTGGTTCTTGTTCGACTTCTTCAATTGCCCTTTCGTTGGTCCATCTATCCATTTTAGTAATCCCTGCAATTTTCCTCATATACTTCATCTCTATTGCGGTGATTGTTCTCTCGTGTTTTTCTTTCGTTGGCCATGTTTCACTCCCGTATAGTAGAGTGGGGAGCACTATTGTGTTGTATACTCTCCTTTTCGAATCTTTCTTTATTTCTTTCTTTCCAAACACTGTTTTGTTTAATTGGTAGTATATTCCTGTTGCTTTTTTAATTCTATTTAATACCTCTTGGTCTATTTTCCATTAATTGTTAATAATTGTACATAGATACTCCGTCGTTGATACTTCTTCTAATCTCTCTTCTTTACAAAATATGCCCCTCTGTTCTTCTACTTCCGATATTTTCCCTTTTATTATCATAATTTTACCCTTTTTAGTATTTATGCTCATTTTCTTGTTTTCAATTTCTTTAACCCAAGTGTTTAACAGGCGTTGCATTTTTAGCTCCGTGTCTGTCATTAGTATTATATCGTCTGCGTATACCAGACTTTGCATAAACATCGGTTGTAGATCTTTATTACCTATATTTAATTTTGGTGTTTTGGCTTTGCTTTTTTTAATTATATCGTCCATATATATTATGAACAGTAGTGGACTCAAACTATCTCCCTGCTTCAATCCCTTCTGCATTTCGAAGTCTTCTGATACCTTTCTCTATCCTTATTACGCCTACTACTCTATTGTAGATGCCTTTATAATTACATTTATTAATTTTCCTGATATATGTCTTTGTTTAGTATTTCCCACATTAAATATCTTGAGACGTTGTCGAAGGCTGATTTCAGATCTAGGAAAGTTAAGTATAGATTTTGTCCTATTTCCATCATTTTTCCTATTACTTCTCTTACTATGCATATATGGTCATTCGTTTGCCTACCCTTTCTAAATTGTTGTTCTTATTCCATTTTACTTTCTATTTCTCTTCGCAGTCTTCTCTCTATTATTCTGGTATATATTTTATATGGGATTGATGATAGGCAAATCGCTCTGTAATAAACAACATAAAATAAGTAGCAAAGTTTTATTTATTTCAGTAAATGTTCAAAATAGTATTCTTCCAATTATATACATTTTTTAAATCGTTTTTAAAACGATCGTCGAAATCGAGCAAGCGTTTCAGGTGTATTTGATGTACAAGCCTGGATTATTCTATTTTGTAAATTATGATCGTTTACTACCAGAGTTTGGCACACTTGTTTCTTTAATTTTATATAAAATTACATCACTATTTTTTTGGTAGCTAGGAATCCATAGCTCCTCTTCTAATCCAAATTACTTCAAATACGCTATGAAGGTAATTCTTAACCATCTCAAGATAGTTAGCAGGAGAGATCAGCCAATCCAACTAACGTTGTCCAGTTAAATTTTCATCAAACAGCGTTGTCCAATGATGTGGCTATAGTTGGCGTAGAGCTATTTGGTTAAACCGTCTTAAAAGCGTAAGTAGCAATCCTATGTAAAACCCATTTAGAAGGTAAAATACCAGGACCGGCTTCTAAAACGTTTGTTTATTGTTTTATATTTAAAACTTATACTTTTAATAAATTTCTCTAATGTACTTATAGAACATTGCAAACCGGTGTCGTCGTTAATTTTTGGTGTAACGATTTAATCGTTGGCACCGTATTCTCCTTATGCATTTCATAAATTTTTCGTCGAACTAGATCCTCGTCATCCTTATCTAATAGTTTACCTATACCATAATCACACCGTTTTTTACGTTCGCGCACGCCGAAGTTTACAATCCTTCTTACCGTGGTATAGGACACTTTTGTTAAAAACCTTGCTTTTTTTAACAATCCCTGCACTTCCTCTTTTGTTTCCCTCAGGCTGTTGTAAACATTTAGCACGATTTGTTTAGCATCCAAAGATAATTGTTTTTTACATTGGATATCTTCTATTGAAAAATGTGGGAGAGCCCTAGCGTGCATAAACTGCAGACGAACTCTATCAGTTAGGAGCAGGTCTTCCAATAGTGGGGGTAAAGCATTATTCAAGAAGTCAAGATACAGTGAAATTCGATGCTGATATCTTCACTCGACAAGAGCTTGAGGATTTTTGCCTGCCCAAACATGATTATTATGCAGATTATTTATACTGTACTTACTGTAGCTGCCTCGATATATCAAATATTGGCAGAAAGTTTAGACTTTCCTTAACATTTTCAGAATAAATCTTAAAAAAAACCATTCTTAGAGCATATTCAGAAGCAGTAAAGGCTTGTATCCATATGCTAAGAAACAAACTCCTTAGCTGAAATATTGTTCACAGGTGAAGCTAATTTTTCTAGGGAAGCGATTATGAACTTCCATAACAAGGCACAGCATCAGTTTTCTCTCAATCTATGGGCTGGTACTATAGGAGATAATCTCATTGAGCCATATTTCTTACCAGAATGCTTCATGGGTGATTCTTATCGGCAGTTTCTTGACGAAGAGCTTATCTGTATTATTGAAAGATATTCGATTACAGCTAAGGAATACGATGTGATGTATGCACGATGGTGCTCCAGCAGATTGCAGTAGTGCTGGATAGTTGGCGTTGGATAAGCAATGGCAGACATCGAAGGGACGTAGCAGGAAAGCTGGCCACTGCGAACGCAAGATATGAACCCATAGATTTATTTCTTTGGGAACATGTGCACAAAACTCCAATTATGGACGTAAATGATTTGCAGAACAGAATTGTCGACTCTTTTGATTCTATCAGGAATACATTCAACATTTTCAAACGTGTATGGCATCAATGGCGAGAAGAATGACAGCAAGCGTACTCGCATAAGGTGGACAATTTGAACAGTTTATTCAATATCTAATGTATGATATTAGCTTTTGTAGTTTTGATTTCTTTAACCGTTGATTAATTATTTTCTGGAAGTAAATAAAGCATTTTGGAGAAAATCGTTATTCTTAAATTTTATCTTAAAATTGGTCAAAGAATTATCCCGTGAAGTTTTCGATGTTACTTAGGAAACATCCTATATATACACATATATATGAATGAAACGTAAAGCAATCTTGCGATTGGTATTGACCTAATTAGTCGATTTATTCAACGTGTAACAAATATTTAAAATGCAGTTTCGTTGCACAGCAAAGTAAACAAAATGCTTAACATTCTCTTGCAGCTGGCAGTAGGTCCAGAGAAATGTATGCACTGCTGCCTGGTTTCATAACGCTCGATTCAATTATCTCTATTTCAGTGAAAGTTTATATATTTTTAAAAATATTATTATCTATAATTTAATTTATACTAACAGAAACTCCGGTAGTGAGAGAAGAATTGATAGAAAAAACAATCGAATAGACCATTGGTACTAGTATTTGTCGACTTTGAAAAGGCCTTTGACATAGTTCCATACTAATTTCACTAAAAAATGTCACATCGATTATAGATACACACGTTTAATTTACAATATGTACAAAAATTCGATGGCTTACATAAAACTACACAAAGATAGCGACAGATTTCCAATAGAGCGAGGTGTCAGGGAAGGAGAAACAATATCGCTTAACGACAACAGTACTAGAATACACATTTTAAGGCACTTAACTGACACAAGAAAGGCATATCTATAGACGGCGTGAAACTGAACAATCTTCGATTCGCCGATGGCATTGTCATTATAGCAGACAATTTAAAAAAAAGCGGAAGAGATGACAAAGAAAGTTGGACTTAATATCAACAAGCACAAAACAAAAATAATGACGAACCTAGTAATTGGGGGAAATCGCAAACGGAACCCAAGAAGAAGTTAGGTAGTATAAATATTTGGGACACGAAATAAGAACCACCAGAGATAACCAAACGCATGAATTACAACCAAGAAGTAGCTTGGGATGGGCAGCGTATGGCAAACTAAGAGACGTGTTCAGTAGTGACATACAGTTAAGCCTCAAAAGAAAAGTATATGACCAATGTATTCTCCCTGTCCAGACTTATGGGGCTGAAACACTTACACTAACGAAAACAACGGCGAACAAATTAAGAATTTCGCAAAGAAAAATTAAGAGAGCCTTACTAGGCATCAAACTGGGAGACCGTATACGAAATATAGACATATTCCAAACAAAATGAGTGTGCGACATAATCCACCTAATCATCAACTTGAAGTGAGAATGGGTGGGACACATTGCGAGACTCAGCGATGAAAGTTGGACAAAGAGGATCGTCGAGTGGAGACCCCGCCAAAATAAAATAAGTAGAGGAAGATCTACTACCAGTTGAGCCGACGACATAAGAAGAGCAGCCGAAAATTGGATAAGAGCTGCACAAGACCGTAGAAAATGGAATCGTTTAGGGAAGACCTATATCCAGCAGTGGATGAAAATGGCTGGGTGATGATGATGATGTTGAACAGAAGCTGCCCCTGTACTCTGTTTAGTAGTTACCCTAAAAAATAATAAATGGAAAATGTGAAGATTTACTTACTAAAAGAAGGATTTTTACGTTAATAAATGGCCCACAATTAAAGGGTGGCCCACCAAAAATGAAATAGACATGTTGTGTGACACTAAACCTCAATTCTTCCAAAAACGCTCGGACACTCAAATTAAGGGTACATGTATTACATGACTATTTCTATTCACCTATTTTCAACCCCAAAATTGGAGTGACTTTCACCCTAACTATTATAAATGCCAAAGGGTATCAAGAGACATACCATTTGAATGCTCGGTGACTTTACTTAACAGTAGTGTTATTATTTGGGAATTCTGTGTATTAGTTATAGCGGAAGTGAAATCCAAAGCTTCATGGTAGTAAATGTTCGACATGAGAACCACAATCGTCCATACAGTAATAAAGGTTCTGTTCAAAGTGTGGTGGCATATTCTGAAGCATTCGTGGAGTGATTAGATGGCATTCGTTGATTATACGTTGTCGTAAATTTGGTAAAGAATAGGTTAGGTTGCAAAATCTTACGCTTTAAATTACCCCACAAAAATAAATCTAGCGGAGATTAATCTGGCGATCTTACGAGCCATTTAATAGCGCCTCTTCTACTAATTCATTGATCCGGAAACCTTCGATTCAAATACTGTCAAGTAACAAGTGCATAATGCGGAGAAGCTCCGCTTCATTGAAATATCATATTATCTTCGAGATAATGATCAGCATTCTCTATAATATCAGTTAACATTCAATCAATGTTGTCTTGTAGCAATTTCAAATACATCAGTCCAGTCAAATTATTATAAAGAAAAAAAGTACCAACGAGACGAGCACCAAACATGCCAGCCGCCTTTAATTTCTCAGGGTGTTGAGTATGTGTTTCAGGAAATATTCCCGGATTAGAATCCAACCAATAGCGCCAATTATGACGACTGATTGTACCATTTACGAAAAAAGTGCGCTTGTCGGAAAAACAAACGTTAAAAAGAAAATTTCGATAATTCGCAAAATTGCAAATGGCGGCAAAGTCGTTTTCATTAAGTGTTTGTAGCAACTGAATCTTGTATGGATAAAACTTATGGTGTTTCAAAATTCGAATTTGAATACTGGTTCGATCAATACCCGATACCATAGCCATTTGCCTTGTATTCAAAGTAGGATCGACAATAACGTGCGTGCTTCATTTTTTATCGAATTTTCAGCATTTAGGTTTTTATTTGTTTTTATTTGCGACAAACCCCGTATCCCTAAATTTTCTCACTAGCTTCAAGATTTACTTACAATTCACATGCATATCTACATGTTGCTGGTTGAACAATTCGGCGCTTCTAATGGCACATTCATGACTTCCAAACAAAAACGCAACTATTTAAACGCTTTCTCAAATCGAATAAATCATTTTAAATGTTTAAAGAAAACAACGACAATTATGAAATACGGCGTGACGACGATGTGAAAAACATTTAAATGTTTACACCCATGTTGTTACAGGCCAATCGAGCTTTTTCGACGATTCGTAACTAATTATCTTGATGCAAAAGGGCCTACAGCTTAGCTCAGAGGAGTAGGGGGAGTTCGTGAACATCGCTTATGGGAGAAAATCTTTAGTTGTGTACAGGGCGAGTCGAAATAAGTGGGCGCCACCTTCCAAATCCAGCTGATTGTGTAGGTCCTCGTGGAAGGCCGAGAAGCCAACAGCTTACGTGAATGGAACCTACCTTTATTTTGTGCCTCCTCCTATATATATTTGAAGCTTGCAAAATTTTTACATAAACACATACAGAGTACACATAAATAAAAGAGGCAGTAAATTTTAAAACACATATAATGAAACTCTTAGTAACGATGGTACAACAAAAAAATGACAAGAGTTATAACGCCGAAGTTTGAATTACAATTACAATTAAAATCCTTGAACGTTCGTAGGAGACGCCGCCGTTGACTCACAATATTTTTACTATGATGTATCTGTGTGGTCAATGGCGTAGTTTACAGGAAAAATGCTATCTTAATACCTTTTACAAATAATAAATGAATAGCGATTGAAGATCGCCTTTGGGTTGTCTACAAAGAGTTCAATATCGCGAAATTCTGCAAGTTGACGCGAGCAAAAAAAAAGGTTTATTTTACACTGCACAACAAAAAATCTGATTCTTTACCTTGAAGTTCGTAGGAGACAGGCACATATAACGGCGATTTCCGGTTGTAGGGTCGAAAAACCATAAAGGGCCGGAGGACAGCGTTCTTCGGGGCAGCGTTGAGACAAGATATAGCTGTTGCGCCCCTGGAGAGGGCCAAGCTGGTTTCAACTAGGCCGGCTAGCGTGGAGACAGAAGCGAGGCTTTTTCGGACGACGGGAACGAACCAAACTCCAGCAAAACACTTGCACGATTTCCTTTTTTACATCACAAAGATCCGAACTAAATTCGACAGGAGCAATTATAATCTTTAATTGTCCAAAACCAAGGCGTACATTTTGCTATCGCTTATATATTTATATCCGACGGTAAGTCGATTTACTTTTGCTCTACAGCAAACAAAAACGGTACGGTAAAACGTAGGATAGCAAAGCGCCGCGAAGAAAAGGAAACGATCTGCCAGGTTACCCGTTGGTCTCGAAGGTCTGACTTCCACTCTTGTAACGGCCCCCGATTGATGGTATTTTCGAAGACCGGAGTCTGGCGGAGATCTAAGGCTGACTGAATTAAAAGCGCAACGGGGATCAGCACCCCCTCAAAAGGTTGCACCACATTACGAAATCATACGGAATGTTCTAGAAAGATTTTGTTTTTAACGCGCGAGTTCCAGGAAGCGTTCGAGGTCGAGCGCGGAAGAAAAACAAGAGCTTGCGATTTTAACACAAAGAAACTGTTAACATATCTCGAACTTCGAAAGACAAAACAAAATAGTGAAACGGTAACCAAAAATAAGACTTCAATTAAAATAACGTTCTATTAATTCTAACGAAGCGGCAAACAAATTAAGAAATTAATTCAAGTGTAGCGGCAAATTTGAAAATCACATAACAATGTACGGTCAACTAATCATTCCATAAATGCTTCAGAATATATACTTTCCTGAAATTTCGAATTGCATTTCCGCGGGAATTAATGTTCGGAATCCAAAAATAAAAATACTGCTGTAAAGCAAATTCATCGAGCCTTCAAATGGTATGTCTTCTGATACTCCTTGTCATTTAAAATGTTAGGTTAGGTTGAAATCACCTCAATTTTTGGGGTTGAAGATAGCTGAACGGAAATAGCCATAATACATGTCCCGCTGGCAAATCAACTTTACGTGTTCTATTTTCGAAGTATTGATGTTTAGTCTCACAAAATACGCCCTTTTCGTTTTCGATGGACCACCTTATATATATATATATATATATATTTCTTAGTATTTTTTTATATTCCTATAAGATTTCTTCCTTTTTAGATTGTTTCATTCTTTTCTACTTCTTCATAATGATTAATGTAAAAGTAGTATTTACAGAGAAGGAAGGAAATGCCAATAAGGGTGTTTTACCATGGTTGTACCAAATATAATGCTACAAATAACATTAAAGCGAATTAGCACTATTTAGAGGATCAATATTGCATTTTAAGGAATAAATTTTTGGGTTCTTAGAAAGTATTAATAGTTTTACAATGCTTAGCTTAATTTGAGTTACCACCAATAGTAGTTGAAATTTGTTATTGTTTAGTACTTTTATGAAGAGAGTAATCAGCGAACTGATAATATCTTCATGAAGATCCATAATTTAAATCACTATTATTAATTTTTGCAATGCATAGCATAATCTTATTTTAAATGTATAAAATTCACGCATTGCTTACATGGATTCTTTTTTGTACACTCAATAGATTACTTTCCAATATTTCAATTGAACTATTCTATAGGAAGCAATTATCGACAATTTGTATGTAGTCTATACGGAACCACCCGCAATCTACATTATAAGTATTTTATTAAACTCTGTAACTGCTACACACTGTACAGGGTGTTTTCTGAGAATCGGTAAGAGATGCGGGATCGGTTAAATTAGAGAAAAGTTGCATTTTTTCATGGCGATTGAGAATATAAAAATAAATCCTAGATACGAGGGAGGTTTTTATGTTATCTACCTACCTATGGAAACAAAATGCTATCGTGATAATTTTATTATGTCAAGTCTCTGTGACAATTTAGTGTGTATCCTCCAAGTTTGATACAACTCGCTTAAGATTTGTCCTATCTGTATAGAGTTAGAGGTGCAAAAATGAGTGATTTCAAACTTTAATGCAGAAGCGGTATAAAATTTCTATCGAAAGAAGGCCATCATCCAAAGAATATCCATGCGAGAATGGTGGCTGTGTATGGGGAAAATAGCCCGTCCTATTTTCAAGTAAAATTTTGGTGTAAGTAATTCAAATGGGGCAGGGAGTCCATTCAGACCCAAAGTGCGGGAGCCCGATAAACAAAGTTAAAGATTTGGTGTTGAGAAACATCTGTTTGTAAAATCCTTCATGAAGATTTGGTGTTGACTGATGGCCGGGTGGCCGTTTCAGTTATTGCAAGAGAAGCAGATATATCATAAACATCTGTTTTCAAAATTCTTCTTGAAGATTTGGTGCTGACTGATCGTCGAGTGACAGTTTTAGTTATTGCAAGAGAAGCAGATATATCAGAAACATCTGTTTGTAAAATCCTTCATGAAGATTTGGTGTTGACTGATGGCCGGGTGGCCGTTTCAGTTATTGCAAGAGAAGCAGATATATCATAAACATCTGTTTTCAAAATTCTTCTTGAAGATTTGGTGCTGACTGATCGTCGAGTGACAGTTTTAGTTATTGCAAGGGAAGCAGATATATCAGAAACATCTGTTTTCAAAATCCTTCATGAAGATTTGGTGTTGACTGATCGCCGAGTGGCAGTTTCAGTTATTACAAGAGAAGCTGATATATCAGAAACATCTGTTTTTAAAATCCTTCATGAAGATTTGGTGTTGACTGATAGCCGAGTGACAGTTTCAGTTATTGCAAGAGAAGCAGATATACCAGAAACATCTGTTTGTAAAATCCCTTATGAAGATTTGGTGTTGACTGATGGGCGAGTGGCCGTTTCAGTTATTGCAAAAGAAGCAGATATATCAGAAACATCTGCTTTTAAAATCGTTCATGAAAATTTGGGAATCAGCAAGTTATCAGGCCGGTGGATTCCCAGACTGCTCACTACTGACCAAAAATTGTGTAGGTGACAAATTTGCGAGGATAATTTGGCGGCTTTATATGAAGATGAGGATTTCTTCTTTAAAATTGTAACTGGAGATGGGACCTGCGTACACCACTGAAACCCACCGACGAAACAAGAGTCCATGCAATGGCTGCATAAGGGCTCTCCATCAGTTAAGAAGGCGAAGACGCAATTCTCAGCGGGAAAAGTGATGGCCACAGTTTTCTGGGATGCTGAAGGGATTTTATGGGTTGAGTATGTGCTAAAAAGGTCTGCAATAACAAGGAATGTCTACAAAAAAACAATAATTAAATTAGAAGCAGCTATGCGCGAGAAAAGACCTCACAATTTTACCCAGTAAACTGTGCTTCTGCACGACAACTACCGGGTGTATAAAGCACGAATCGTTAAAGAAACAATTGATGAATGCGGCTTTGGAGGAATTAGGTACACATCCACCGTACAGTCCCGACCTCGCCCTCTGCAACTATTATCTCTTTCCAAAATTCCAAAACTCTGTGAAGTCGTATTTTGCAAAGTTATCAAAAGAATTTATTTTCGAAGGCATAGCGTTATTATACAAACGTTGGAATAAGTATGTAAGCGTTAATGGTTTTTATGTTGAAAAATAAAATTTTGTTTGTTCTCTAACTTGTTTCCTACATACTTAGGTAGATAACATAAAAAACTCCCCTCGTATTTTATTGGAGTATGGTTTCACCGCCCAGCACCCTCTTTTTGACCTATAATGGCAGAAGGAAGTAGTCATAAATTTATTCATGATCTAACCGTCAAGAAACATAGTCCTTACCCTTCAGGTTTCCTTAATCCTTTACCTTGTCCAACGCTTTGAGGTATCTCAGCTGCTTACTGGTGGTCGCGGTTTGAAGCAACTCGATTGCACTTTCGGGAAACCACTCTCTGCATCTTCCGATCTCCTCTATGTTGTTTTGTTTTGACTGGGAAATTGATTCTAAATTAAATTAGCATTTCAAAAGGGGAATCGGCTTACTTGAGGCAAAGGTTTACTGCAGTTTCCAAACCTGAACAGGTGTATATAAATACCGGGGATAGATTATTTGCACTGTCTGCAGTTGATATATCTTTAAATAAATGTATCAAAACTGTATGGCGTTTTATTTATGAACTCAGCTCAGCTACTTTAGATTCAAACTTGCGACTATCAAAGGGTCACAACGATAAAGAAAAAATGTACAAAACAAGGCTATAAAGCGTTACAGTACACGCGTCTAACTGAAGAATGGCTTACTTGAACATAGATTTTTTGAATACCCATGTATAATCCACTCCAAAATTCTTTGTACAATATCAAAAAACTATAATAAAACGTTATAATGTGGTTATTAGTACATAAATAGTTTAATATTTACATATACCGTAGTTATATTCAAGCATTATACCTTAAGAAAGTGGGAAACAGGAACTGCTATACTTGACACATTGTCATAAATTTAATAACCCTGTTCTATTAAATTTCTCCTCTGCCAAACGAATGAAGTGAGATAAACAATTTGCATATTTTCAGTTTAGTCGCTTTGGCCTAAATTCTATTGCAGTCGTAGCAGCAGAGATGTAGCTTCAGAAGTAATTGGATTATTGCATTTTAAGTAAAAAATGAATGAAATGAAAAAGTTTTAAAAGCTTTAATTTATACAGCTTTTCAGTTTCTTCAAATACCTGATATGATAATGCGAAGTACTTATTCCGGAACGGTTTTGAAGTTTGTTATAATTACGTTTTTCCGGGGACGTCTCATTATTTTAAATTGTGTTTTAGAAAGCCTCTGCAAAGAAACATAAGATACATAAGGATTTGAACAAAAATTAGTAGAATACTTCATCTGAACTGTTCCATACATACAGCACTATATTAGTAAAAACTTTTCAAGTGTTATAAAATATCACAAATACAAGTTTCAAGAAATATGTTCCCAAAACTTTTGGGAAGAGGCTGTTTTCATAGGTGTTTCAATTTCTAAATGTTGTAAATAAATAGAAAAGTGTCTGTTACGACGATCCCATTATGACCATAGGTTTTTATCATCATCAACAGCCTTCCTGTCCTACTACTGGCACCGGTGTCTTCTCTGCCACGTGTTTCTCCTCAGCATTAGGGAAGTAACACGGGCAACCTACAGGGGAACCCAAACCACAATCAAAGTTTTTCCCAGAAAGTTCTGCCAACTGACCTACCACCATATATAGGTTTGAATATCGTTGAAATATACTAAAATATACGTCACAATAAATATTCATAAAAACAGAACCAGTTAAAACTTTTGACAAATAAAAATACTAAACAATGATAAATATCAGCAAACACTAGAAGCGTTAGAATTTTTACCAAGTCGCAAACTTTTGTACAAGGAGGCATAATTTTAAACGCGTTCTTCCTGATGCAGGGGCAAAAACCCGGGCCTTCGAGTTACTAGAATAGTTTATACCCACAAAACCGCACAGTTCATGAGAGCTATTTTTTTGCTTTGTTTTCTCAAAACTTTTATTGGTGTCCTGTTTCCAAGGATGACTTTGTTCTATTAACTAATTTGCCTCGCACCTCTAAATAATTAACTACTAGAATATTGGGAAGCAGCGTTATGGGCCCACTTGGATGGGTGACCGAAATCTTCGCTCTAACGCTGCAACGCGCGGTGCCTCGGAGAGTACCTAAAACCGTCGGTCCGCCTGGGTTAGTGTGCCACGTTGCTAACTACCTTAAACAGGGTTAAAGTGGCAGCAGGGTGAGGAAGTACGTTCGGGTCTCCCCGTTTTAAAAATATTTTCGTACAAAGTTACTCGTGCCTTAAACAATGTTTCTTTTAAATCTTTGTCGAAGGGCTTCATCAAATTCGGACTTATATCATTGTAGTTCCACCATTATTTTTATTATTATTTTACTCACTCTATTCAGGAAATTATTTTAAACCCGCCACTGCTTTTAGTCTGAAAATATAGTTATATGGTTATTTTTATTTGTTATTTTGTTAATTGCTAACTTTTCAATATATAAAATGTTTATTCATATTAGCAGCAGCCGGGTGAGGAAGACTAACAAAAGTAACTACCTTTTCAACTATACCTATATTATATTATATAGCTATATACTATATAATAACAAGTTATTGCAATTGTATCGTTTGCAAATGATCAGACTATAAATTGTCCGTATTATGACATAAAGATCCGTATCGAAAATTCACGATATGGCAATAACCTTAAAAATAAGATTTCTGGGCTGTTATGTATTCTCTGTTCTCTTTTATGGAGTAGACAGTAGAGTTATGGACCTTGATGGAGACAACAAGTAAACAATTGGAAGCATTTTAGATGTGGTTGTATCGTAGGATGTTAAGAGTGCCATGGACAGACCGGGTCACGAATGACGAAATTCTAGAAAAATGAAGAAAGAAAAAAGTGTTAACTACAGTAAAAACAAGGAAGCTCTAATACCTCGGGCACATAATAAGAATTGAAAGCAGAGTTCATCTACTGCAGTCTATATTACAAGTAAAGGTGCAAGAAAAAATAGGTGTTACAATGAGAAGAATATCATGGCTCGAAAACCTAAAGACTGAATTCTATCTGACTACTACATAGCTATTCAGGACAGCGGTTAACAATCATAGTCAAGATGGTTGTCGACATCTGGAACGGATACCAACCATGATAAGAAGATAACAAGGCTCTACGCCGAATGGAGTTCATGGAACGGAATTTAAATTTAATTTTCTAGACTGAGCGATTGGTCATTAAAACAATTAAGGTAAAACCAATCCTTTAAACCAATACCAACCAAACTCAACCTAACCTAACCTAATTTGAAACGAGTTCCAAACCTTTCCAGCCATTCATTTGACATAATGGATAAAATTTCAAGTAATTGTGGTTATTCCTATCTTCTTCTTCTTCATTAACAGGTCTTTGATATCCACTCCTGGATATATAGGCCTCCCCTCTGCCTTTTCATTCCTCTCTGTCTATGGCCTTTTAATACCTGTTTCGATACCGTCCATCCATTATTTTGGGGGTCGTCCCAAGCTCCTCTTGTGCAGTCTTGGTCTCCACTGCATAATATATATTGTCCAGCGTGCGGTGTCCTGCCTGGCAATGTGCCCTGCCCAAGATCATTTTGAGGTGGCGACACGTTTTATCACATCCTCCACTTTCGTTCGTCGTCTAATTTCTTCATTTCGTATGTGATCCCGAAGGCTAACGCCCAGCATGAGTCGTTCTATTGCACGTTATGTTGTGCGAAGTTTGTTAGCAGCTTTATTTGTTTAAGTTGTTGTCTCTAATCCATATGTAAGGACTGGGAGGATGCAAGCGTTAAAGACTTTAGTTTTCAAATTGATGGGAAACTTAGGGTTTTTAAGTACGGTGTTGAGATTTCCAGTAGCGGCAAAAGTCATTCGGATCCTTCTGTTAATTTCGGCTTGTTGGTTTTCTACGCCCAGTTTCATCTGGTGTTCTAGATAGATATACTCTTCTACTCTTTCGATTATTTGATTTCCCACCTGAGTTGGTGTTGCGTCTGTTGCAAGAATTTTGGCCTTTGCTAGATTTACTGTTAAGCCTAGTTTATCCGAAGGTGTTTTTAGTTCTGAAAGCATTCCCTGTAGCTCTTCTAAGTTGTTGTTAATTAACACGATGTCGTCCGCGAAGCGGAAGTGATTAAGGTATCAACCATCAATATTAATACCTTTATGAACCCAGCTGAGTTGCTTAAACACATCGTCCAATGACAATGTAAAAGTTTCGGGGAGATAGCATCTCCATGTTTCACTTCTCGCTGGACAGCTATCGGTCGGGTTGCTAAATTCTCATCGATTTTTGCATGTAGAGTTGCTTTTCCGTATATATTTTTTAAAAAGGATTCTATACCTAGTTATTCCTATGGAAGTTAGAAAGACATTAGAACGCGGCTCTAAAATATAACTGTGGTAGCCTCCTACGCGCAGATCGAATTTGGGGCAAAAGAAATGCACTGAGCAAGAAAATCTACGAGATTTACGCCCAAGTCAAGAAGACCAACATAAGTGATCACAGATGAAAGCACTATTCCTGATTAAAAACTTGTTCTTAGTTCACCAAGTTAAAGTGCTTCAAATAGCTGCAGCAATTGCTATTTTATTTGGTACTGTTGAACGAAATCTATATCTTCTTCTGCCAAAAGCTTCTACAAGGTGGGTACTGTAGTGCGCGTGCACTACATTTATCGGGTTGCTTTGTTTGGGGTTTCCCGTTCCAATTTAATTTTATTTAGCTATAAGGACCTCTTGAATTAATTCTACCTCATTTGTTTTAGTCTTAAGTTTTTTTATTGTTCAATGCCAATTTGTTATTTTTAAGGTTTGTTTTAAAAAATATTTTCCGCATGAAGGGTTTTTTAACTACCACAATCGTTCCAAATTTTTAATTACCTCTATAATGTGGGTCAAAATTTTGTTTCGAACATGTCATTGTGGAAGTTTTCTCTTCAACATGCGCTTTTTTTCTTTTTTTTTTGAGAGAGGGCGGTAAATGTAGTGCGCGTGCACTACATTTATCGAGTTGCCTTGTTTGAGGTTGATATGTTTTTGTTATTGTTTACTAAGTTACCATTTTACGATTCAATAAACAACACGCCCTCCCAAAAGTTCGTTTCAATTTTAATATTAGATTCTGGTATAATACCAGATCCTTATAGTACCAAGAGACCTTTGTGTTTTCCCTAAGCAGTACGAAGTGGAATTTCTACAGAAGCTTCTACCCCACTGAAAAGTAATAAGGAGGACTTTTTGTATCGCATTTTAACCAATGAAACGTGAACTCATTCTGAAGCCAAAGAAGAATCCAAAAAAAATCGTTACCATGATATACTTAAGTTGGATGGAATTGGCAAAATATTTATAACAATAGATTTGTAATCTTGGACAGCGTTTCAATTTTGAATCTTTGTGGTACTAAAGTTACACATAAAACGTGTAGCAGTAATTGCTATTTCTGAGAATTATTAAAAACAAATTCCTTGCTGTAATTTGGACACGTGCTGCTATACAAATTCCTCCTTGGTTTATATACCTATTCTTGCCAACAATTAGTCAAAACAATAATATTATTGCAATGTTGTGTTTACATTTTTTGTTTTGAAACAAAGAATTTAAATAGTTTACATATCACTTTCGAGTAAACCGGAACGTTGTTAGTCTCAGTATCCAGTAAATGAGTAATTAGAAATGTTATAAATCTATATTTATAAATGAGTGAAACAGTTTGTTTGAACTTCACATATTCCAAATTCTTGCTGGATATTTATGAAAGTAAACTGCTTTTATGGATATTCCAGTGTTTTCAAATCGTAAAATAAGGGATCATTTGCTCATAAGGTTAATATTTACATAATTTTCTTAAATGGGAGACGACAATTAATAGTTGCATATATTTTCACGGTTTAGGGATGGAAAATGTATTTTAGGGGTTGACATAACCAGAGGGGTAGTTTTAACGTAACGTTATGTTCGTAAATAGGTTGTCAAATATGAAATATAAACATATTTACGTTTTAGGGTTTTGGAATTATGTTTTAGGGGACCTAATGCTTCCATAGGTAGTTTTAGCATTACTTACGTAAATTTAATCAATTATTCGCCTTTTAGGGGTTGAATAGTGTATTACAAAGACTTTAGTACTTGAGAAGAGGAGTAGGCTAACATTTTTTGCCTAGACCTAGCGACAAGTTTTGCCAATAATTTAGAAATGCTTACGTTTTCCAGGTCTTTATCAGGTAATACAACTTTATCAACACCTTTAAACCCCTTTCAGACATATACACTCATATACACAATTTTTGATAATAGCATCATTGTTGTAGTACTTCCAATAAAACGTTTGGTGTTTTAGTATGCAAGAGACTATCAGGGTGTAAAAAAACGGCATACGATACTTAACAGTTTATTTAGCCCTAACTATTGCCTGCATACGGCGGCCCATACCACAAACGACCTAACGCATATCGTTTGGCGGTATAGTTTGCCATTCTTCCTCAAGTGCCACACAAAGATAATTTTTGTTGTGGTTGGTGCAACTACACGACTTCTAACGCGCCTCCCCTTGATGCGTTAAACATGTTCTATAGAGCTTTTATCCGAGGTAGCAGCATACTGACCAGTTTAGTTCTTCAATTCCCACCTGATCCAAGGATTCAGTGACGCATCTCGCTGGATGCTCTCTTATGTTATACTGCATTAGTACAAAGTCATCGCCGATAAATAAACTTATACTTAATTTGCCAGAACCTCCTCAATATGTCGTCCTACCGTCAGCGACCCTTCGTCAATAACGACCAATTCAGGGCAAGCCTCCATTGATATTCCTGTCCATACTATCACCGAACCTCCTCCATGGTTAATCCGACGGCTAAACCTGCATTGCGCGAATCGTTCTCCCGTTCGTCTCCAAACTCATTCTCTTTCATCTAGTGAATGTAGGCAGAACCAAGACTCATCAGTACCAGTACCATACTCCAATTCAAATATTCGTGAGCAAATTGAAATCTGGCTAATCGCTAACGTGGGAGTACTCTGCTGGTCTGCAAGCTTCCAAATCAACTTTTTGTAAGTTTCGACGACTGTCCACACACTAAGGTACATCTGTATCACGAATCTTCTTCTTTATCTTCTTCGGTCTTCTTAATAAGCCATGTTTTGAATATAAGTCCCATTTACATTTCATTTTTTTAATTTTTCCAGTAGGTTTTCGTGGTGGTTCCAGTAAATTCTTTGTTCTTTATTTTGTTGTTTCCCTTACGCCTCAATTGCTGCCCCTTGTATGTGTTTGTATAACTCCATGATATTACTTTGTGCCTTTTCATTATTCTGTGATCTCTTCAATTTTTATACAAATACCTACTTCACACTTACATGTTGCAAATTATTGATGTTGTATCTTAAGTCTTCTCTATGATCCGTTGTTTCTGTTGTTACAATTTCATTTCGGGCTAAGGGTGGAAACATTATTTTGTATTTCACCAAGTAATTATCCGGTGCACATGTAGTCCGTCTGTAACTTTATACATCTTGAATTCTAGTTGTAGAATACTGTTGAGCTAATACGAAGTCAATTATCGATCTCCAACTCCTTACATCTTGCTGCCATTTAAATGTGGGTATTGCTTGTGTTTATAAAATCCGTTATAGATTTTAAGATTATGTCGCTCCCATAAGCTTATGAGTCGTTCTCCATTATTGTTTCAAACCTTTTCCCTATATTGTGCAACTAATTTGCTGGTTTTGTTATCCCCTAGTATCGCTTTGAAATCCCCCAACCGAATTATTTCTTTTTCCTGGCATATTCATTCAGGATTACGTTAAGTTCATTATAGAAGTCATCTTTGTGCTCAGAGGTATTATCCTTATTGAATGCATATATTTTCAATATCATCAACATATATATACAGTGTGTCCCAAAACGGAGTGGAAAAGTCCATATAACCATATGTCCTAAACGTAACCGTTAACGAGTTATTGCTTATTTCATAATTTATGTGTCTACAATTTTAGTTTAACGGATTTCTGAAATACTGATCTAGTTGCCATGATCGCATCTTTTGTTTGGTAACATTGGAACATCGTTTTTAACATATTATTGTTTGTAACTTGTTAGTTTATTACTGGCACTAAAGTTATTGGCTTCATCTTTGTATCCTTATTGCCATCCTAATTCACAAGTGATTCACAATGCCAATGTTATTTTCAGATGAAGAATATGCAGATATTCATTATGTATACGGTCTGTGTGATGGAAATTCTTTAACAGCACAACAAGAATATCGTAGAAGATATCCCAACAGAAATCTGCGTACGCGTGCAGTTTTCTTTTATTCACATCGTCAGCTGAGGGAACATGGCACTTTCAGTGCAAGACATGCCGTGGGCCAAGGAGTTATTCGTAGACCCATAAGCGATGATGAACAAGTTCTTGATTTATTACAAGAAGATTCGTCTTTAAATGTGCGAAGAATTGCATTACGTACTGGAATATGTAGAAACCAGGTTTGAAGAAAAATAAGAAATGCTCGCTTACATCCATATCATCATCAAAGAGTTCAAGATCTAGGTAATGATTTTAAAGCTCGTTTAAGATTTTGTAATTGGATACAAAATAATCAAAACCTACTGCATATTTTATGGACCGATGAAGCTTCTTTCACAGGAGATGGTATCAATTATTATCATAATTTTCATGAATGGGGGCTACTGAAAATCCTCATTTAAGAAGACGCTCGCATTTTCAACATAGATTTAGTGTTAATATGATAGCTGGCATTCTTAATGATCGTCTGATTGGATCATTTGAACTGCCACACCGTTTGAATGATGCGAATTACGAATATTTTCTAGAAAACTCTTTACCCTTATTACTGGAAGATGTGCCATTAAATATTCGACGTCCAATGTGGTATCAACACGATCGGGCACCAGCATATCAATGTCTTCATGTTAGAGGTTGACTTAGCACACATTTTCCGGGAAGATGGATTGGAGTAGGAGGACCCGTAGTATGGCCACCGCGTTCGCCGGACCCGACTCCATTAGATTTTTATCTATAGGGTCACATAAAACAGATTGTTTATGCAACTGAAGTGCACACGGTAAAAGAATTACGCCAAAGAATACAGCAGGTTGCCGATATTACTAGGAATAACCCAGCAACCATATTAAGAACGCAGCGATATCTTCTGCGACGCGTGGCATTGTGTATCGAACACAATAGAGATAATTTTGAACATATCTTGTAAATAAAATAATAAAAATGTATTAAAAATAGATTTTTTCATAAAATTCGTTGAACTAAAATTATGAAATAAACAATCACTCGTTAACGGTTACGTTTAGGACATATGTTTATATGGACGTCTAGACTCTAAATAAGTTCTAGAATTCATCTTTGAAATATTGCCGGTACGTTTTGGGACACCTTTATATACACTTCGTTGCATATGAAATGCACCACCCATCAAAAATAAAACTATGGGTTTGAAAAGTTGCTAAAATAATGTTTCATTATTGCGTATGAAATGATCAGATTTTCATAAATAAAGATTAACAATTATAAGAAAACAATAACAATCACGAAAACAAAATTAATAATGTGCAACATCGCCATAAACAACAATACAAGCATTTACTCGTCGTGGGATGCTTTGTATCAAGTGGTCTATGTTCTCCTGGGGTATCTCGTTCCATATAACCTCAAGTTGGTGTCTCAGCTCGTTTAAGTTGTTAGGAGCTCTTGGCAATAATCTTAGTCGCCGGCCCATCATGTTCCAAAGATGTTCTATCGGCGATAAGTCCGGTGATCGTACCGGCCAGGGCAACATTTGCAATTGTGCTTATTGGAGGTACGTTTTGGTAATGTTTGCAGTGTGTGGACGTGCATTATCTTGTTGGAAAATACCGTTTGGCAACCTGAATGGATGGTACTAACACCGGTTCCAGGACATTATCGTGTTTCTCCTCGATATCGACGTACCTTCCTACGGCCGTCATTTACCCACAAACAAAATCTTGATACTTCGTTCCATTGCTGATTCCAATGCTGCTGCTCTTGACACCAAGCAAGCCTAAC
This sequence comes from Limonius californicus, assembly GCA_014611495.1. Taxonomy (NCBI): domain Eukaryota; kingdom Metazoa; phylum Arthropoda; class Insecta; order Coleoptera; family Elateridae; genus Limonius; species Limonius californicus. Next base: position 21,024 of record JABXWE010001636.1, read on the forward strand.
AGCCTTGTGATGTGTAGTTAAAGCGACCCGTTGGAATGGCCGAAAGGATCGCAGTCCAAAAGAAGAAATTCTTCTGTAAATTATTGCCATTGACACGCAGCCGTGAAAAGCTCGCATCCTTAGCAAGACAACCAGCCCGGTCCATTCTAGGACCAAGAAGTTGCTACGCGGAAGAATTCCTGGAAGCCAATCACAGCATATATGTGTGTATATATATATATACATATACATATATATATATAGCTCTCGAGAGTTACTTTTATAATTCTTTCATCTTGTAAAACCTAGCTTTTTATTTGTTTCTTATATTTTCTATTTATACCAATAGAAACCTCCTTTTTTGCTATTTAGTCTTTTGGTACTCCGCTCCACAGGCGTGCGTATACATGGCCCAGCTTTTTCTATACCACTTCTTTTCTTCTTTGTATTTGTTACAACAACTATGTCGGCGTTCATCTTTTCAATTTCCGCTATTACTTCTTGTCTTTTTATGGCGAATTCTTACGCGTTCCAAATTTATATGGTTTTCTTCGTATTCCATCCGGCTTATTCCTATTAAACTTTTCAACACATACACTCTTTACAAATGATAGCGTGATGGTCTAACGTGTCAACTCCCAATTTGGAGGACCGGGTAATTTAATTTAGGGGTATTCCGCTGCTCTAGGTAAGGTGTTGTTCCCAATTAAAAATGTCTACCTTCCTCTTTTGGTCCCTCTGTTTCCTTGCCCGTTGGGACTGTCGTATCCTCTTCTGCTCTCTGGCCGTTGGCCATTTTTCAACCGTAACCCTACGCAGTGATCTTACTAGATACTATCCACATACATATTAACAAGATTGTGATTCTTCTCCTTGTCCCTTTCGCATCCTGTCTTGGGACAGACATTGTCAGAGTTCAGTAAAAGAATTTAAACTGTTAATAAGTAAAAAAGGGTTTGTTAGGAATCTGTCGCCTCGTAGTCGTTTTCTAAACAAATTCTTTAACGTTTTAAAGACTTTGGAAACTCGCCATCTATACAATTTTTTGCTAACGTATAACATATTTAATGTAATAGATTACATTTGAAGATGCTAATGCGGGATGTATAGAATTGTATTTTATAACTAGAGTCTCTAGGTTTTTCTCTAATGTTTGTTGTTCGTGGTCACTCACTACTTCTAGGAATCTTTCATCTCTACCGCTGCTTCAAATTGAAATATTTTGCATTTTTGTTTTATTTTTATTTAAGTGTGGTCCTTACGGGTAATTTTAGTAAAATTTTAATGATAATTTTTCTTAGAAATTATTTCGAATTCGCGTTTGCTTAAAAATAAATATGTTCCCCATAGTTTAACCAAATTTACATAGTGAAAAAGTACCCCCCTGGGCAGTTTTTACAACGTATTTTATTGTAGAGATAGCAATTCATGTTTTATTCCTGTATGAAGAAAATTAGTAACTACTGCTTTGTCCTTAACGAATTCCTCTCATTTAATATAAGAAAAATATAAAGCACTGCCATTTGAATTCTGAAAAATTGGTATTCTGAAATGGTGTTATATTTTTAAAAATAATTCAAGCTACACCCCATACAAACATATACTTATATGATATTCTTAAGTATTTGAGGAATATAATTGAAACAATATGACTATTGGATGATAGGCGCCAATCATTTATTAATACATAATTTTTAAATTTATTGCTGTCCAAATAATATAATACATCATCATCATCATCATCATCTGACATGGAGCTGCACTTATAAATTATTATGGAATCTCGATGTATATTCAGTTGGCTGTGGAACTTTTCTCATAATGTGTACATAGCCAACTCTACTCACTGTGTGTTTCTTAGTAAACGGAAATCAATGTGAGAGGATCGAACAGATATGAATGTCGTACGGAATCAAATATGAGAATAAAATATTCGCGATCAGATTCGATATGCGTGCTGGACATGACTTCCAAAGCACTAGTACTATTACTTTGAGTTATACAAATCATTTTTATAAATCTTCACTTTAAACAATACATTCAAACATATGGTACCTAGTTTATCATTTGCATCCTAGAATAAATCATGTATAGCAAATGAATGCAATAGGTCGGATAAAGTGAGGTTACATACGAATTTTTCACTCTAATTTCGTTTATTCAAAAACCCACCGTTAAAAGAGAAATTTGTAAAGTTACTGTTGGTCGAAAGCTATGTATCTGCGTCATTCTATCCGACGTAATATTTTGGTATTTACTATATTTGCATTTTCTTGTTTACAATATTATGGATGCAAGTAAAATCTTTTATTTGTCTTCTTATTTCATCATTACATATAGCTGAGGAATATCCTAATGACAGTTTTTTTATCGTAATATAGGAAAAACAGCTATTATTATTCTGTACTAATATTTGTTATTATTTTTGAATTAATTCTATTCTAGTTTACTGTATAACTTTGTTCATGTTTAGAGTAAATTATTAATCTTGTAAGGACATTTCTTCTTGGAATATTAAACACTTATAAAATCCTCCTCATAGAAAAATATTTTTTACATATTTTGTTGCATATATTTATGTTTAACATGTATATTTGGGCAATTTTGCTGTATATAAATTGCTCATGTGTGATGTAATTGTGCTTATATATATCGCTATTTAGCAGAATTTGTGGATATATTAATTATTGTACAAAACTATAATGAAAATAGTCTTCAAAACCCCAGTTGCATAGGCAACCCAAACTACGTTAGTTCGCATTACAGTGTTTATATAGAAAGTGATGTGTTTCTTGGCTGTATTTGAAAAGTAATTTTAGGGTTATGATTGCTGTCAAACTACTGTACATTAAATGGTTTCTCCAGTTCCGTAAAATAATTTAAATGTTGTGTACTGTGTGTGTATAATACCGTAATTCAAATGGATTCTGATGAAGGCTCACTGCCGTCACCCCCTGGACCGCCTTCTGAGCCTCCACCAAGTTTGCCTCCACCTTTACCTGCAGTAAGAAGTCAATCTTAGTATTGTGTTGATGTGACGTGAATTTTATTGTTTAGAGACCTTTGAAGCTAAACCCGCAACCTCCAATTCCAAAGCACGATGAAAACCATTTCGATGAAGCAGAGATTGAAGCAGATGATGACGTATCACAGCAAATGACAGCGTCATATAGTGAAATTTCATTTAAATCTGGACTGAGTCCAGAAGAGAATGAAATTTCATTGTCTTTAACTATGGATCCTCTGCCTTTAGCTGATGAAATATTGCAGAGACCAGTAACGCTGTCATGCGAGCGCAACATCCCTGTTTCGAAACCATTTCGGCCCTTAAACCTTGAAGGGACAGTGCATGTTGAAGGAAATATGACTCATTTCGTTACAGAGGATTTAGAATATAAAATTAAATTATCTAGTCCTGTTACCAAGAAAGGAGGTTTGTATTTTAGTGGTTATTGGTGTGCTTCTTGCTTGACATGCTTAAGTTTCCTGATTATTTAGTTTAGTTTGTGCACCCATTTGGAAATACGTTTTGACTAAGGATGTGAGTTTTCAAAAAGAAAAGTAATTTTCTGCATTTAACTGGTAACTTGTGAAGTATTGCTGGCAATAGTACAGGTATGTATTGAATTATAATGCACTATTTAATAAATTCTGTTTTTCGAATGCTATTTTAAGTCAGACCCTGTATATTACTTATATTTATATACAAATATCCACACAAATAATTTTTTTAAATTCAAATACTCTCAGCTTTAGGTAAGCGTTTGCGGGGCTGCTATCTGTTTTGCTTGTATACTAACAATGATTTTATATATCTGTATTTCTATTTGGTATTACCCAAAAGTACTTATGAACATACCAGGTGTTTTTGTAAACTGAATTTCCTTTTAAATGATATTGTTATATCTTGACTGTCAAATGGGTTGTCTAACCCTTTCTGTTTCTGAATTTTCAAGAGAATAGAATAATTTTAATAATATTTTATGAAATATTGATTACGAAATTTCTGGTATGTATTTAATTATAACACACTATTTAATAAATTGTTTCTTGAAAGACATTGGATTAGGTAGGGTTTGAGAAAATACTTTTTTCAAGTGGAATATTAATTCAGATCCAGTCAAGTGCGCTGTATATTATTTATTATTATTTGTATATAAATATATACAAAAATAAGTTGTAACAATTCAAATATCTCTGTTTTAGAGAAGCTTTTGCAAGACTGCTATTATTTTTAATGTATACGAGCCCTAACAACTATATGTCCGGACGGGCTGCATTGTTTTATAAATACCTAATAAAATGAGGTTTTTAAAGGAATCTCTCAAATGTTATATATTTCTTAACGTAATACAATATTGTAAGACCCTTCATCGTTTTTAATTAAACTATGTTACCTACTATTTTTTATTAGTTTCCTTCTAAAAGATTAAAAATATGCAGAAATTTATTGATAACTCAATGTTCGAATGTTATCTTTATAATTCCTTTTATTCAAGTCAGGCTGATTTAAACGATTGCAAAAATTTGAAGTCGCTGCTGCAGTGTTTTGTCACAAGGAGTTTTACATGAAAGTTAAATATGTTAATTATTATGGCTCGTAGAGGAGCAGCAACACAAAAAATATGGGAGTTAATAATTCAAAAATACCATGAAGGTAAATCAATGTTAAAAATTGCAGAAGATCTGTATGGCAAAGTCTACAGTAGGAAACATCATCTAGAAATATGGAGGAACTGGTAGCATTAATAGCTCTGGTAAAAGCACTGGTCTGCTCTGACTGATATTGTCTGAAATAGTAAACTTCTCATCTTCTTCTTTGTATGATAGGACCATGTTCTGTTTATTTCCAATTTGCCTCGCATACAGGGGTTGGTTATCCTTCTTGGGTCGCAGATGTCCAGATTTCGCGTCGTCCCACATCTCGTTTGGTGTTGGGTTCTTGTTTTGTTGCCCATCGAGCTAATCTATTGTTGCCCATTCTATTCACGTGATCTCTCCAGCTTCGTCGACGTTCTCTCACCCATCGGGCTATGTCTTGAATCTCGCGTTTTTCTCGAATAACTTCATTCCTACCCTATCTCTCAGAGTATGTCCCGATATAGCTCTCAGTACTTTTCTTTCAGTAGTACACATGGTACGCTTAGATTTTGCCGTTTCTGCTCTGGTTTCAGCAGCATACGTTAGGGTAGACCTCACACAAGTTATATAAATTCGTAGTTTGCTTTCTGTTATATGTTTATTGCGCCATATAATATTCCGCAAATGTCTAGATATAGCTGAAGCTTTATTTGCTTGCGTTCTTACTTCAACCGAGATGTTTCTGTCACTTGATGTTTCGACTCCAAGGTACTTAAAATTCATTACTTGTGTGATTGGTTTATTGTCAATGGTCAATTTGCATCATACTAAATCCTTCGAGATCACCACGGACTGAGTCTTTTCTGTGGAGATTATCATGTTGTACTGCTCAGCAGTCCATTTAAATTTAAAGAGCAGACGTTGAAAGCCATCTTCATTTTCAGCCATGATGACTGCATCTTCCGCATAACACATTAGCTTAATTCCCATTTGATATCCTTCTGTGACCTATTTGACACTGTATGATTTTGTCCATGATTATTATATTAAAGAGGGTGGAGCTTAGACTATCCCATTGTCTTATCCCAATTGACACAGGTATTTTTTCTGTTAATTTGTTCTCCGCTTCTATTTGTGTTTTATTGTTAGTATTTAGTTCCTTTATTATTTTGATGATCCTTTTGTCAATGTTATTTTCATGTAGGATTCTAATAATGTTCAGTTTAATTTTATTGAACGCCTGTGTAACAATATAGCACAGGTATAGGGGTTTGTTGAATTCAATGGCCTTATTGCGTCCACGATACATCTGTTCTGACGGAAACCTTGCTGTTCTTCACTTATTCCGACTTCTTGTACTATATTATTTGCTATAATTTTTGTTATTAGTTTGGACATTGTACTTAGAAGGGATATTCCTCTGTAGTTCTTAGGGTCTTTTTTACTACCCTTTCTAAACACGGGAATAGTGATACTCGTTCGCCATTGGTCTCGTATAGTTCCTGTTTGGAGAATTTTTTGAAAGAAGGTGGTTATTTCTCTTGTTAGTTCTTCACCTTCATATTTAATCATTTCATTTGAGATCGAGTCTGTGCCTGGTGATTTTCTATTTTTTAGTCTAGCAATTGCTGCAGCCACTGCATTTTGTGAAATTTCCAGAATGGTTATTCCTTCGTCATCTACATCTTGGTCTGTATCATTAATTAGCTGATCCACATAACTGTGGTGCTGTCATATAGATTTGTAAAATGAGCTACCCATGCTTCCGGAGAGATAGTTGTAGTTCGCACATATTCTTTTACTGGTCTTTTTCTGTTGCGCAGCATGGTCCATACTCTTTTCTGTCCGCCGTACAGATCGTTTTTAATTGTTTTTGAGAATTGTTCCCTGTATTCCTTTTTTAGTTCTGAAATTTGTGCGTTGACTCTGTTTCGTATACATTTGTATTTGTTACATTCATCTGGGGTTTTGATATTTCGGTACTGTAAATATGTGGTTTATTTCTCTTGTACTAGTATTTTTACGTCTTCTGTGAACCATGGCTTGGTATTTCGTTTTCCTTTAATATTAATTTTTCTGACACCAATGGCTTTTGTAGCACTATGATATTAGAACTTAATTTTTCCCATCACTGCTCAACACTATCATCTACCGTTGTCATATTTGAGTTAATTTTCTCACTCAGTCTTTGTTGGTATGAATGTTTTGTGCTGTCATTATCGTATGATTCTAAATTAAATTTTATAACATATTCTTCCGGTTTTTTTTTCTTTAATGTAGCACACTGTCGGAATTTGCAAAGGACTAAATTGTGGTCTGTGCCTACATTAGCTGAGTTTAAAGTCCTTCCATCCAGGATTTGATAGGATGTATGCTTCTATTAGTTATGATATAATCAATAACGGAGTGTTGTCTTCTTGAATTCGACCAGGTATATTGTATTTTATCTCATAGGAAAATAGATATTATTAATACGCAATTCGTTTTGTGCACATAGCATTAGTAACATTTCGCCACTGTCCTTTATCATTTCTTCATTGAACCTTTGCATTGTATCTGGGATGGCGGTATTACCTATCCTTGCGTTTTGATCACTCATCACGAATATCTTTTCATGTGAAGGTATGTGTTCTATTATTTCTTGCAGGCTTTCGAAGTAGAGTTGTCTGTCTTCTCTGGGTTTGTTTATGTCAGGTGCATAAACAGTCACATGTGTATTTCATCTGAGTCAAAGTTGAATGTGTATGTAGTAACTTATCGCTAACATATCTTATTTCCTCAATGTGCTGTTCATATTTTTCTGGAACAAGGAGGTCAACTCCAGCTTGAGCTCTTTTGTTCTTATCTTTTCCACTGTAGATCAGAATATAGTTTTTGTACTTCGAGCTACCGTTGCCGTTCTTTTTTGTTTCGGATAAGGAGCATATATCAATCTTGTGTTTGTCCATTTCCATAACAATCTCCTGATCTCTGCTCATCCACGAAGTAATATTCCAACATGGGAGTCGTATGATATTTGATTTCCATTTTCGTTTATGCCGTTTTCTCGCCGAGTCGTTTGTCCGTGAAATCCGTCCAGGTTCCAAGGCTTCATTGGTTCTTGGAGCACTTATATTATTTTTTACCACGGTTAGGTCGCTGGCCCGTTCCGTGAACGCTCCTCCTTTCTCAAATGGGCTTGGAACCATGTACGGCGGAGTAAACTTCTTGTCAAAATATGTAATAGTGCTAGACAGTCAACTTTGCGTGAGATAACTGCTTGCTGGAATACGGAAGCAGGCTTACATATTCCGCGGGAATACTGCAGGAAGTGGATTAAAAAATCAGGACTTTTAGTTACAAGGTAGGTTTTCAATAACCTAATTCCCTAAAACCCGTTTCACAGGCTAAAGAAAAGCCATTGTTAACAGAACTGCGAATTAAGAAATGCTTGGCTTGGGCAAGGAAAACGGCGTCTTGAACAGTAGAGGACTGGAATAAAGTTATCTCTAGTGATGAATCAAATTTAATGTATGTGTAGGTGATTATCGGAGACGAGTTATAAGGGCAAAATTTGAAACATCTCGCAAAAATTGTCTTAAACGCACCGTCAGATTTGTTCAGGGGGTGCATGTTAGCAAAAGGGCTAGGAACTTTACAATTCATAAATGGGACTGTTCTTCTTCTTGGTTAGCCATTTGTCGTCCAACTTTGGACCTCTCTCATCTCTCGCCATTGAGTTCTATCTTACGCGGCACGTTTCCAGTTCAATCCACCTATTCTCTTCAGGTCGTCTCCCCAGCGCAGCTGTGACCGTCCTCTAGTCCGCTGTCCCATCCATGGCCTCTAGTTTTTAATTTGGTTATTCTATCGTCCATCTTTGTGGCGTGCATTATGACCCGTAAAGGTCCATTTCAGTGTAGTGACATATTCTACGATATCTCTGACTTTTGTTTTGCTTCTGATCCATTTGTTTGTCTTCCTGTCTGTCAGCCTGATTCCCAACATAGCTCTTTCCATGGATCTCTGTTTTTTGCAATTTTATCTATGCTAGCTTTGGTAAGTGTTCATGTTTGGCAGCCATACGTGAGTACTGGTAATATGCATTGGTTAAATACCCTACTTTTTTGATATTGCGGTAGCTTGGGATTTTTTAGCACAAATGTTTTCTTTCCGAATCCTGCCCATGCTAATGGAATCCTTCGTTGTATCTCTGCCGTCTGGTTATCTTTGCCCAGCTTTAGGATTTGTCCGAGGTATATGTATTCGTTTACTTTTTCCAGTATACAATTGTCTATCCTTACGTTTCTATCTTCCTGCGTGTTAGTCATTATTTTTGTTTTCTTCATATTCATTTCTAGGCCGACTTTTCGCGACGCCTTTTCCAATTCTTTAGTCATTATTTGCAGTTCTTCAAATGTTGCCGCTGTTAGTATGACATCGTCAGCGTATCTAAGATGCAACATTTTTTACCGTTAATATTTATTCCGTATCCTGTCAATTGTAGCGATCTGAATACATCTTCCAGGGCAAGTGTGAATAGTTTTGGGGATATTATACCCCCGGCCTGACCCCTCTTTTGATTGGTATTTTTCCAGTTTTTTCTTCTAGTTGTATCACCATTGTTGCTTTCTCGTATATATTATGAATTAGTTGTCTATAATGGGAGTCTATCCTACAGTAATTCATAGCCTGCTCCACCGCCCACAGCCCCACGCTGTCAAAGACTTTCTCTAGTCCACAAATGCCACATATATGGGCAAATGGTATTCGGTAGCTTTCTCAATGAGCGTTCTTATTGTTACAAGATGGTCTTTGCATTGAAGTCACCCATAATTATGGTTGGCTTTAATTTTGTTTTCTCTATGGCTGTTGTAAGTTCTTCCAGAAATATTTCATACTGTTCGTCCTCGTAATTTGATATTGGCGCATAGGTTTGGATTATTTTTATTTTCAAATTATTATTTTCTATTATTATATAAGCTACTCTACCTGATATTGCTTTGAATATCTCTATGTGTGTTTTTAATTTTTCTTTTATTAGGAATCCTACGCCCCCTTGTGTTACATCTTCTTTCCCTTTGTAATATAACCTATTACCCGAATTTAAGTCTATACATTGCTCTCCTCTTTTGATCTCGGATAGTCCCAATATATCCCATTTCACCTTTTGTAATTCTTCTTCCAATTCGTAAACTTTTTCGTCTTTGGCCATGGATTGTATGTTGTAGATTTTAGTCTGTTTGTTTGTCGGACTTTTGCCTCCCCCAGATTCCTTGAGGCAGACCGGATCTCTGGTGTGGGATTCTGGATAATTATCCTACCCATCTGGGGTACTACTCTTTTACGTTTTCTTGAAAGGTATTGGCATTTAAAACACCACGCCGGCCAGGCGGATTGGTGAGTTTTTTATGTCAGCCGCCCCTAACCTGGAGAACAGACGCTGTTTGCAGCCGTCCACTATGGGTCAGGCGCTGCCTGATGGGACTGTTAAACCTGACAAATTCCAAAAATTCTAGAGGGTAGCTTGCTGCTTGGTATCCAAAAATTACACCCAGAGAATAATTTCATCTTTCAGCAGGATGGCGCATCATGCCATACGGCTAAAACAACTAAAAAATGGTTAGCAGATGGTAATATTAAGGTAACGGGTTGGCCTTCAAGCAGTATTGACCTTATTATTATTGAAATGCATAAGATGAAACAGCAGTTGAGAGATAATCCACAACATACAATTCCCCATCATCCACAAATCTGCAAGGGATGTGGGATTCATTTGCAGCAGATGAATACCAAAGACTTGTGAATACTATGCCAAGAAGGATCGAGGTAGTTATTAAATCAAAAGGGGATATTACTCCGTATTAGAAGGAAACAAACTGTTATCGTCCGAATATTTAGTTGTCAGATATTTTTTGAGTTTCGTTGTAAATTAGACTATAAATCAAATGTGTTATAAAAAACTATTTCCGCATGCAAAATATGTTTATTGTATAGATAGCTTAAAAAATATGTCGTAACAATTGCTACTGTATAAAAGAAAAATAATAACTTTAATGATTTACAAAAAATGCTGGTCGCCTGAACATATTGTTGTTAGAGCTCGTACCAAACTATATTTTTCTATAGGGCATTACCTAAAAAACTTAAGAACACGCAAAGTGTTTTATATAATCTGCATTTCCCTATAAATCCTATTGTTACAATCTGGCTGTAAAGTGGGTTGCCTAGCTGGGTTTGTTTCTAAATTTCCAAATAGAATTTTGTAAATTCAACTGACAGCTTGTGGAATATTGATTAGAAAATTTGAGATACATATTTCGTTGTGATTCATTATTTCAAAAATGTCTGTTTTTCTTAAGATATGGTCTCAAGAAATACCTTCTTCAAATGCAAAACTAAGTTAGAGACAGTCAGCAGCTCTGTATATTATTATTAACAAGGGTTTTATAGCAAAGTAGTATATTTTCTATTTGGTATTACCTAAAACCACATAGGGTGTTTTATATAATCTACATTTCCCATGCTATTGTTATATCCTGTCTGTTAAGTGGGTTGCCTGACCACTTTTGTTCCTAAGTTTTCAGAAAGATGAATAATTTTGTGTGTGCTGTCTTGTTGAAATAGATAATAATAGGAGTTGTCTATACTAAGATAGTACATTTTATTATTTGCCATTATTTAAAACCCCACAGGACGTTTCCTACAACTTAGGTTTTCTTCCAAAATGTCTATTGTAATATGTTGGACGTGAAGTGGGTTGCCTATCCACTCTGTGGGGGTTATTTGTTGAGTTTTGAATAATGTATGCATTCACTTTTCTTATATCTTATATGTTACTTATGTTAACATACATACATTTGGAAATAGGTCCTTACAAAATTCAAATATTGTCAGCTATAGGAGAACATGAGAGAGAACAATGTTACATCCGTATGTTATTGTTTGAATTCTACTGCCCGGAACTTGTCTTCATAATGTTTTCTCCATACTGCATTTAACATTTTATTAGTCATAAGTAAATTATTCTGTAAATTTCTAAGCATCTTTTAATCTTTTTGCCAATAATATTTTTGATGTTCTTCTTATCCACAACTCTATACCAAAGAGTGTTCCCACATGTTCCATTTAGGGTCGGTCTTTCAATGTTTTGATAAAGTTATAAATTTATCCTCCTTGTTATTGTATTTTCTGTCTTTCAGTCGTCCGATAGTCTATGCCAGAGGTTAGTTTACTTATCCCGTAGGATTAAACTCATCGGTTAGTAGAAGTAGCCGACAGTACTACATCGGCAGGGTAAGGCAGTACAAGTCTGTACAAGGTGATACGAAATATTTCGAGTGGATCTAAATGTAAATAAAGTGTTTATAAAATTAATACTATTTTTCTGGTGTAGTAGCACAAAAGGCCTCAAAGGCCCGTGGCTATGATCTTCCTCCACTCCCTTCTGTCTCTAGCCAAAATTTCCCATTCGTCTACGACACTCATTTCTGTCAGATCTTGGTTGACTGCTTCCAGCCATGCTTTAGGGGGTCTTCCTCTTCTGGTTCTCCCCTGGTTCCCCTGTGGGGATCGTTTTGGGGACTCTGTTCTGCTCTATCCTCGCTATGTGTCCTAGCCATCGCAGCCTTCCTTGTTTCGGGGTCTTGACAATGGGAGAGTCTTTGTACATTTCATATACTTCCTCATATATTCTTCTTCTTCAACCCTCTCCTTTCCTTACACCTCCATAGATTTTCTGCAATACTCTCTTTTCCCACCTAGCTTGTTTGGTCTCCGTTGATTTTGTTAAAGTCCACACTTCAATACCATGGTTTATAGATGCGCTCTTTCACTGCTCGTGATACTACACTTTTATTTAACACTGAACTTAACATTGCACACGTTCGAACTCCTGCCGTCATCCTTTTCTGGATCTCTACCGTTTCATCTCCATTGCTAGTTATCTCCACTCCCAGGTAGGTTAAAGATCATGTATTGCCTCTGTTCTTTACACTCCATGATTACTGCCACGTCGGTTGGCTTTTTTGTGTTCAGGACCATGTATTTAGTCTTTTACTCGTTAATTTCTAATCCAAAGATTCTCGCTTCTTGTTCTAGTCTCCGAAACATTATCTTCAGTTCCTCTTTAGTTCTGGTTAGGATCGTGAGATCATCAGCGTATGCTACCACTTGCCTCGGACTATTAAATACATTGTTGTTCGTTTTACATTTGCTCTTTCTCATAATACATTCTAATGCCACGTTAAAGAGTGTTGGGAACATGGGAGTCCCTTCTGTTCTCCAAATTTTCCTGAATTTACTCCATTGATTCTCACCTTATTTTCTGTATTCGTCAGCGTCATTCTTATTAACTTGACCAAACTTTCTGGAAGTTACAATTCTTTCAGCGCATTTATTAGTTCAGTTCTACTGACACTGTCGTACGCTTGCTTGAAGTCGATGAATAAAGCATGAATCTGTAGCCCATTAGTCCTTATTTTCTCTTGGATTATTTTCATGGTAAATAGATGGTCGGTCACCGGTCTCTGCTCTTTAAAATCCGCTTGCTATTCTCCTATTTCCTTGTCAACTATCTTCTGAGCCTTTCATTTATTAGTCACGCCAGCATCTTATAGGCTACATTTAGTAAGAATATTGGTCTATATTTTGCGCAATCTTGTTTATCCCCTTTGCTATATATATATATATATATATATATGGAACTATAAGGGCTTCGCTCCACTCTAGCGGCACTTTGCAGGTAGTCCATATGCGCGACAAGAGTTCTTCGTTTTCAGGATCTTTCCCCCGTGCTTTAACAGTTCCGCTTCCACTTCATCAGTGCCAAGGCTTTTGTTGTTTTTAATTTCTTCATTATTCTCCTAAGTTCCTCTCTCGTCGGTTTATTGTCATCATTTACCGGTATCGTGGCTTCATTCTCTTCTTCCATCTGTTCTGCTTCTATTGTGGTCATTATTTCCTGGTAGTGCTCATTCCATCTCGGTGCTATACGCTTCTTTCCCGCTATTATGTCTTCCTTTTTGTCCTTAAACGTCAGCTGTTTGGTCTGGTAATCCCTTTTACTGTTTTTTACTTTCTTGTAAATCATCCTCATATTCCTATTGCTAAAATTCTCTTCCACGTCCTGTATTATATTGTTAAACCAGTTCTCTTCCTACTTCTATATGGTTTCTTTATTTCTCTTCTTTTTTACTTGAAGTTTTTATTTTCCCTCAGAGTTGTTGTTTAGAATTTTTTGTTTGACCCTCGAGTCGGCTCCATGTCAGATGATGATGGTGATCATGATCTTATCATTTCTTGTAATGCCTCCTCGCAGTCTCTATCAAACCAAGGATTTCTGCTTCTTGACGCTTGTTGCAAATTCTTTACCGCTGATTGTAGCAACTAATAAATGATACGTTTTACAAATTGAAGAAGCGGAAATGTTTAGTCATGTAAATCCAGACCAAAGGCTTATTGTCATAATCATTTTGATTTTTGGAGTGATTCCAATTTTTTCGAAGATTTAAATTAAAGAAAACCATTGTTCAGATACTACTGCACGAAATTCAAATCACTTACACCAAATAATACAGTACTACGACGGTAGGCTGAAAACTAATGCAGACATGCTTGTAGAGCGCGAACGAAATGACCTTCAGAAGCGCGCCAGGTGGCATGTGGAAGTAACATTCCCCCTCAATACGCATGCGCAGGTTTGAGGTCGTTGCGTTCATCCAGTGTATTTCGAGAAGCGGAAGTATGGAGACGTGTTCTAGTGCTATGTCAACGCGACTTAAACAGCGTGCTGTTATCGAATTTTTAACTGCTGAAAAAGTGATTCCTACTGAGATTCATCGTCGTTTAAAGGCTGTTTATGGTGACGATGCTGTTGGTAGGTCTACTGTAAATCAGTGGGTAATAAAATTTCGTGGTTGCGAGCCTGGAAATGCCATAATTGTTGATAAAACAAGCTGCGGACGTCTGATCACTGCCACAGACGATAAACATCGCAAACTCGTCGACGATTTGATTCAAAATGACGACGTCGAGTTTGTCGTGTTAGAGGCCATAATCTTGCAAAATGACAACGCTCGTCCACACACCTCGCGCGCAACTGGAGAGGCTCTGCGAAACTTGAAGTTTGAACCGATTCCACACCCTCCTTATTCCCCGATCGTGCGCTTTGCGATTTTTATTTTTTTTTCTCTACTTGAAAGAGACCTCAAGGGTAATCACTACACCTCGGACGATGAGGTGAAGGCAGCTGTCTAGTCCTGGATTCGAGAAAAGTCGGAAGAATTTTTCACTGACGGAATGAAAATACTTGTTACACGTTGCGAGAAATGTGTAAGAATTGTACTTTAATGTACTTTTTGCCCGATCTTGGTATTTGTTTCTGTTCGCGCTGTACAAGCATGTGTGCATTAGTTTTCAGGCTACCCTCGTATATAGTTATATAGAGGAAACTTCATATTTCATAAACCATTGTGTAACACACTTGGAGTAGTTGCTTTTACGCAACTTATTTTATGCAAGCGGTTCATTATATTATATTACTGTAGGTGGAATTAGTGGCGTTAGTAAAGCTAGCGCAGAAAAAATGAATGTCAGGATTACAAATGCAATTAAAAATTTAAATCTCATATTTTTGTACCATCTAAGTGACGTCCTTCACAGCCCCCCCAGGGTCTAGTAAACAAACTATAGGTATCTCTGTTTAACTCATTGTTTTTAAGATAATACTTTTCCTTCCGCTCACCATTGCACGAACGTTGCCACCCATTTTTTAGACCCAGTGGTAGTTAACCAGAAAGAATTTGGCCGATAGGTAACCAACAGGATAAGTTGTATTGAAAGACACAACAATGTTGTCCGGTAGATTTATTCTAGGGGTTAGTTTATACAGCCTGACAACTGCCAGAGACTTGTATCTGAACTTTGGAAGACCGGCCCTTAATCTAACTACGGGTTTACTTTATACTCAGTTTTTGTATTATTGTTAAGCATAAATTAAGATAGAAAATATAGAAAATAATAGAAACTCTTGTTAAAAATTGATGTACAGCATTTTATGATGTTCAAATATTAAAGCTGTATATACATTTAGGAGGTTTTAGAATGATGTATTTGAGAGTTATCTTTACATTTTAGTGATAAAATCTCCTAAACACCAAAAAAACTTTTTTTGCGAGGTTTTAGAATTGGGATAACAATGTTTGAAAAGTTTCCAGTTGCATTTGAAGGAGTGTATTTTTTACATATAAAATAAAAAAATTATTATACCTACACATAATTCATATTGTATTGCGTGGGGAAATGGTGATTATGCAGCCAAACATACAGGGTGTATCAGAAATAGGCAAAATGTTTAAACCAGTAATAGATTGGCTCAAGTAGAATTCAATGATACGATTCATTTTTCAAAAATCATTAGGTTTATTTTTTTTATTAAAAAATAAATTAAAATTTTGTTTGAGAACTGCTGATGATACATAGAAAATGCATTTAAGCTGTAGAAGGTTATTACCTAATTGTTAAGTAAATCCGAAGTGGCAAACACGTAAAAACTTGTCTGGCTTGTGATAACAACAACAGATTGAATAGAAATTACTGACCTACCTAATAGTATTGGTTTGTGGCAGGTGATAGGAATTTTTTTACACTTCTATCTTACTCTCCTTTGCATAACATGTCTTTGAACTCAAATTTTTGCGGTACTCAAACAATTTTGGGTCAAATTTTCAATTATTATTTTCTCATATCTTAAGGGTCCCATTGCCAAAGAAATGTTTTTTCTAGTTTTATATATTGTGATCTACAATCGGATTTAATATTTGTACCTATTTCTGATACACCCTGTATACTAAAGTATGCATACATTTCAGAGGGGCATAACTTATACAGAAACCGTATACTTATACCAAAGTAGCTAAAAGATCATATATATCAGAACACACTGTAGTATACCTATTTTTCTCTATAATATTTGAGGTAAAACGAGTTAAGCAAGAGACCCTTAGGAATGCGGGGCAACAGAAACTTTGGTATGGAACAAGGCGCCCTCTATCCTTTTCCTTAGTGCTCACCCAAATGGAATGTTAGGAATGCGACTTGATTAGCTCAGTTCATGGCGTAACTTTTTCACTGTAGCTGATTAAAACTACAATTGCAAGTTTATTTAAAATTCAAAAATGAGTATGTTGGCAAGTTAATTATTTAAATATTATTCCCAATTCCCCAATAATGTTTTTAAATGAGCCTGTGTGTAACGTTACTTCTTTTTGCAGATACACCAACTTTGCCAGGTAATTCAAAGAGTAGTACTCCAAATACCTTATATAGGCAATTATTAGTTCCTCAAGTAGGTGTGTTTGATGCAGGGTTGCTAAATGATTTAGAATCCGAAGCACAGCGAATGGCTACTTCAATAGACAATCTTACTGAAAACTTGTGTGGCATATTACATTCCGTAAATGATTGTGTTATATATTTTGGTCTTGTGGTAAAGTTCATCTTTTTTTTTTAGATATCTTCAATTACTGCTGATAATGTAGACATATATAAAGATGCAGTTGCAAAAATGTCGGACTCTATGGATGCTAATATTAAGGTACCGACTGCTAACCAGTCTATATTTCAGCGAACAATTTTTCTTAATGTGATTTCTGTTTAGAGTATGTACACAATGATGGCAAAAGCTGAAGAAGTCACGCAAGCCATGAAGGTAGTACAAAGTCATGCAGTAAGAATGTATCCTTTTTTTGTACAGCTTAAGGTACATAATCAGTCACTATTAGTAAAAATCCGGTTTTCAAATGACAATTTAAATACGGGGTGTTTTTAAAAGGTACCAAAATATCACGTTGAAAAATCTCGAGGGAAAAATTTGGAAGAAAAATAGAAGAAAACGATGTAGAGAATCAAAAACAATTCTGGAAAAGGAAATCAAGCAAATCCAATACGGAATAGAATTAGCAACGACAACTAAGGAAGTCCTAGAAGTCTGGCAAAGACATTACGAAAATAAATTCCATAACGACATGGAAGCCAACGAACAAGAAACAGGCATAGAAATACAAGAAGAACAGCAAATAAAGCTAGAACAAGAAGGGCAGGGAGAAGAAGAAAATATAAGAGAAGAAGATGGCTGTAAAAACAATGAGAAATGGGAAAGCCACAGGGGAAGACGACATATCCCCAGAATTGATAAAAAAGGGAGGAGATATAGTAACGAACTGGCTGAAAACAATCCTTCAACAAGCATAGCAATATAATAATACCCATACATAAGAAAGGAGTCACCACGAACTGTGAAAACTACCAAGCCATATGCCTGTCGTCAGTGAGCTTAAAGATATACTCAAAAATCATAGAAAACAAATTGAGAGCAAAAATTGAAGAAAAAATAGACGATGATTTCGCTCAGGGAAACAAACGCAAGACCATATACACACTATTAGGCTAATCATAAGCAAGATGATAGACAAGAACAGAGACTTGTTCTTAGCATTTCTGAACCTTAAAGCTGCATTTGACCAGATGGTGCCGAGGGATCAAATATGGAAGGCCCTGGAAGAATTACAAGCAAGCCCTAAATTGATAAGGATAATCAAGAGCATGAATAAAAGAACAGTAGGAATAGTTAGAATAAACGGAGAAAAGACAAAGGAGTTTAACATGGAAAAGGGCATAAAACAGGGAGATAGCCTAAGCCCCTTACTATTCGTAGTGTACATGAACAGTATAATAAGAAAAACAAAAAATGAAACAAGAAAATCAAGATTAGAGTATTACAACATGAACCCTACAAACACACAAGAACTAATTTATGCGGACGATATCCGGGTAATGGCAACTAATACAAGACAGCTACAATACAACATAAATATATGGAAACAGAACTTGGAGGAAAAGGGAATGGAAATAAATACACAAAAAGTAAAATACTACACATCAAGAAAAACGATAGAGAAATAGAAGAACCCATTTTCCTCGATGGAACACCCGAAACTGATAATGGAGAGAAGAAGAACAAAAGGCAGACCCCGATTACAATGGGAAGATATCAGGCAGACGGCTACTATAAGAGGAAAGAATATGGAAGAGTGAAAAAATGGCAAGAGAGAGGAAAACCTATAGGAAATGGATAATGGGCCCAACGCCGTGAGGCATAAATGAGAAACGAGAAAGAAGAAGAAAAATCTCGAGAAAAGTGTAAGATATCGACTTCCAACAAGAGTACCTTTTTTGTGCAAACAGGTTCAAATTTCTATAATTTCTACTGAAAAGTGACTAAACTTCCCCCAAGAAAAAACGGAATTTACCGGAGCCT
Source organism: Limonius californicus (assembly GCA_014611495.1). NCBI lineage: Eukaryota > Metazoa > Arthropoda > Insecta > Coleoptera > Elateridae > Limonius > Limonius californicus. The sequence goes on from JABXWE010001636.1 coordinate 39,880, forward strand.
CCGCCCATTTGGGGCTCTTTCGAATACGTTATTACAAATTGGTTACGAATCAGTTTTGGCATCAAAAGTTTATTCAGTGTTCCAAATTTCATAATTCCTATTATTATTCCAAGAAAACCAAAACTTCGGTGTTGCACCTTTAAGGAGTTGAAAGCATTTTTTTTCCCATGTTCATAGGAAGTTTTTTGTTCATTCTGACGAGGAGAATTAGTACCCGGAATATTTTGGTACCTTTTACAAATACCTTGTACAAAATATTTTTCGTCAATATATCATATTTATATGCATGTGTTTTACTTCACTTGGTCAGTTTTTGAAAAACATACATTGACTGGTATGGTGTAGATATACATGGTGTCCCACCTTGATTGCATAATACTTCATCAGGATATTCTTGAGTCAACAACAAGCAAGAAACTCCTAATAAACATACATTTGCAAATGCACAGTTTCCGAGATAAACACTGATTTTTTTACTACAAGATATGTACAAACTTAAGTAAATTGCATGATCTGAACAATAAGTAGACTTACTACATTTTTGCTAAAATTTCCTTGTTGTTTGATGTATCTTAGCTAGACGGTTTTCTGTTCGCTGTGATGGCCCCGATTACATACCCTGTGGAAGAGTTAGTAGATATGGTTTTTCTTTATGGTTTAGCCAATGGAAATTCGTTGTTAATATAGCGTTTGTATGGAGAACGATATCCTGACAAGTTTACCATACCACCAAATGTTTGCAAGAGTATCCCAACATTTTCAAGAAACGGAAAGCATGAAAGTGAAAAAACCAGGGAAGGAGAAATGTTAAACCTATGCAATTATTGGAAGAATCAATTTTTGCGAGAGTTGATGAAGATCCAACAACCAATACAAGACGAATTGCCACCATGGAAAATACGAGCAAAAGCACTGTTTGGCGTATTCTTAAGGAGCAGTTACTACTTCTCTTTCACTATCAACCGATGCAAGCTTTAATTGAAGGAGACAGAAACAAAAATGGAGAAGCTTTATGTCGTTGAGCTATACTTCAAGAACAAGTAAACATTCATTTCCCGGCAAATGTTTTATCAGTTGTTAGGACCCATTTTTCTTCCACACAGGGTAATGGGAGTTGCATACCTTTAGTTCCTGCAAAACGAAATGGAAGCAATATTTAATGACATGCCGTTACAAACTCGTCTAAATGCTTATTTTATGCATGATGGAGCACCTGCACATTATTCCATGGAAGTAAGAAACTACTTAAGGGAAACATTTGGCATTAACTGGATTGGCTGCTTGTTTTTTGCATATGGAGTTATTTAAAACAGGTAGTTTACTCTGATACCTAGATGATTTAAGAAATAAAATTAACCATCATCATCATCATCAGCTTCCAGGTTTTGGTCCGGTCTCATGGAAATTGATCAGTCCACCGCTTTTTGGAACGTCCTATCTATTCCCAGATGGTCTATAGTGTAAGATTTGTTGAGGGATATGGCTATCGCCCATTCTCTTTATGTGTTCCATCCAGTTGTTCCTGTATTGGTCTATTTTTCCTAATATTTAATTTCTGACGTATCTCTTCACTACTTTTATAATCAAACAATGTGTAACCTGCTATTCTTCATAGGAATTTCATTTCTGTTGATTCGATTAGCTCCTTTTCTTTCTGGGTAAGGGTCCAGTTCTCGGAGCCATACAATAGGGTAGGGACCACTATTACTTTATAGAATTTCAACTTCGTTTCCTTGCTGGTTTCCTTCATGTTCCACAAATGTATCGGAATTTATTTATCTTGTTGTATACATCTCTGTCTTCTGCGCAAGGGCGTCGCTAGGTTTTTTTTCTGGGAGGGGTAATTGAAAATTAAAGACGATATTATATATAGGATATTATTATATAATTACTGAAAAGATAAATAAAAACATACTCTGTAACAAAGTATAAAAATCATAAATAAAAAAGATTACAGGTCCTTAGTCCTTATGAATTGAGCTCATAAAATAAATTCTAATTTTCTCTTTTTCTGGGAAGCAAATCTATTTAGCACTGCATCGTAATCTATTTCACATTCTCGATAGAAATGTAAAAGTGCTAAGCCTACCAGCCTGTCTTGACTCATAGTCGATCTTAAGTACGTTTTTAGGCGTTTCAATGAAGAAAATGAACGTTCAGCAGATGCTACACTTACGGGCATGACCGTTATCAAATGTAAGGATAAATTGATGATCGGAAAAGTGTCTTTATCACACATTTTCAAAACATTCACCGCACTTTCTTGAATAGGCTCTTCGGTTGTTCTAAGATTTTCGCCCCGCAGCTCAATTTCTAGCTGCAGTTTATTGAAAATATACTCCCTACTCTCTTTTAAGAAAGGCTGTAAATAATAACTCAAATTATCAGCCATTTTTTTCATTTCTGCTTGATTTCTCTTCAGTATAAGAGAAGGTAACAGGCCATTGATTTCCATGGCAGAGAAAAAAATTGAACCAAATCGAAAATTGAGATCCTGTAAAACATTATCTAGCAATGGGATGAATATGCTGATTCTGTAATATTCCTCAGGATCATTGGTAGCAACATTTGCCTTATTTATTTGTCTAGCGTTGACTCTAGGAAGGTGTATCGAAATGTCCAATTTTTCGTAAAGATCTTTTACTTCTTCGAAAATTGAATGGAAGCAAGTATCGATATTATCTCTTTTATTTTTTAATACCGAAATTATACCTTCAACTAATTTTTGTGCAACACTTTTATCGAGCGTTTTTTTTCTGTAGAATTCTGCTCAAGTTTTCTGTTAAGCTTAGAAAATGAGCCAAACAAAACAAAGATGTTATGAATTTTGTAGTAAGCAATGAATTCATCAATAACTGTGATTTCGAAGAAGAGTCTGTATCTTTCCACTGAGATATAAGTTGCAAGGCTTTGATAATATTCTGGAACGAAAGCTTGAATACTAATACCGCTTCGTGTCTTTCTGACCATCTCGTTTCACATAACTTCACAAGTTGACAATCATTACAATATTTTAGCACATGATTTCTTTTTGGTGAACTTTTGAAAAAGTTGATAGCTTCCTTGATGATACCTACCGCATTCCGTATATCTTGTACATTACTACATTTGGAAATAGATAAATTCAATGTGTGGTTATAACATGGACATTTGATCGCATTCCTGCATGTTTTCGTTATCTCAGAAACAGCCCCTTTTTGGTCCGATAACATAACACTGCAAGTATCAGTTCCTATACCTACACATTTTTCTTCGGGCAAACCAATATCTTTCAAAAATTTAATGACAGTTTGCCCCAATATTTTGCCAGTTAAAACAGGTTCTTGAGTTCCACCATCATAGTTTTCTTCATGGCAGTTGATGAAGGTGAGGAAATCTTCGTGAACCTCGTAGTTTTTGTCAATAGGTATACCGGATCACAAATGACATTTGGGAGTTATTGCTTACATCAGTTGTTTCATCAAAAATAATGCTGTAGTACCCTGTTTCCTTGATTTCCTTAACTATAGAATTTATTATTTCTTCGCCACAGCAGGAAATAAGCTCATTTTGAATCATGGCACTCAAATATTTAGTGCGGATCGTAGCTGTTTCAAAATGATTTTTCAGAACCGAATCATCTCCACAAGTTTCTATTCGGTGTCGTATCAATTCCCTGAGATTACCCTCATTGATTTCAGATGCTACTGTCACATCCAAATTGATCTTATGACCACGAAGTGGAATATTTTGTCTCCCCAAAAAAATAATGCTTTGAAGAATCGCCTTCAATTTATCTCTGTTTTGCTGGACCTGTTCGCAACGTTTAACATCTAAAATATTAATGATTTGTTTCTCTTGATTTTCATGAGTCTTCATGAAGTTCATTGCTACAGTTACAGCCTGCTTGTGGTAAATCGCATTTTCGTGGCTTGTAAGATCCCCATCTTTCCCTAGTAATTTGGAAAATTTTGTTAGTGGCATGACAACTAACTTATTTAGTGATGTTGCTTTGTTCATTCCACCACTTTTTGCAAATAAAAAGCAATATTTACAGAATATACCCAGTGCAAATTTTGAAAATATCAGCCAAGAGAAGTTTTGAAAATGTTTTTCTGACAAATAACATTTCACCTCTCTGTTATTCTTCAGGTGAACAGAATGTGGGAATAAAAAGGTTTTGTTCGGAACAAATGCTTTTCTTAAAATATTGTACTTCTCTATATCTGTTAGCATGTGCCCCACGAAATATCCGACATCTATTTCTCCTTCGAATTTAGCTGCAT
>JABXWE010001638.1:0-38614 GCA_014611495.1 Limonius californicus
GGCCCACCTTTCTAAATAAAATCACTATAGCTTAATTTACAATGATATGAAACTGAATTTTTTTATTTAGAACATATACATAGGTACTATTATAATAATGATAATAAAGAAACAAAATTCTTGAAAACTTTTGATGAAAAAAATAAGAAAGAAAATATAAGAACGAGTCATCTCACCCGTAGTGTCAGGGTTAGATGGCCCACGCACTCCGGGTGAGATGGCTTGGATAAAATATAGGTAGTATTTACTCTATACAAACAGTTATTTTTTCTTTTGGCGCAATACTTTATTACAACGGTCGCACATGTTCAAGTACTTCGAGCAGCCTTCGTGGAACCAGCTTTCACAACGAATACATTTGATCCAGTCATCTTGTTTTGATGTGTTGTTATACTGCTCTCCACATCCTAAGCATTCAGCATCCCCGCTATCATCAGCACTGTCGCTTGACTCTTGTGGTTGAAAATCGGACAGCTCTTCGTCTGATGATGAAGTATCAATCATTTTTTGGACTTTATCTAGTACCTGGTTTTTGTTGTGCGGTTTTTTTATTTTTGCATGATTCAAAAATTTCGCTTGAAACTTCTTTCCTTTCTTTGCTTCTACACTTTTTCGCAGCTCTATGTTTGCGAGAGACGTTAAAACTGATGCAACCTGTTTACCTCGCTTTCTTGTTTGGTTCACAGAAGTTGATGTACTAGGCACTGGGTTTATTTTATTTAACATTGTCCCAGGTGTTTCTTTTGCAGGAGTTGTTTCATCTCTGATCTGTGAACAGCTAGGCAAGTTAATTGCTGGGTCTATCTCGGGTTCCATATTTTGATCCTGCATTTCAGATGTTTGAGCAGTATCATTTCTATCTTGTTCGTCGCATAAAAAGGCATAATCTGGTATTTCGTCTGGCTTAAAAGGGCAAATACCTGTTGCTCGAAAAGACGAAACCGCATTCTCCACTGTAGCAGATTTTGACCAGGCACCTGCCAATAAACTGCCAAACTGCAACCTCGTAATTCTTCTGGTTGGATTTGCCTTAATGAACATATTACAGGCTTTCACAAAGTGAGATTTTAAACTTTTAAAAAATGCCCTGTCCAAAGGTTGGAGAAACTGTGTAGTGTGACTGGGGAGGCATAGGAGTATTATATCATGTTCTTCTGCAAATTCTAACATTTCCACGGAATTGCAGTGAGTAGAATGGCCATCTAGAATCAAAATTACTTTTCCATTAGGTTTGCGGGGTAAAAAATGTGTCTGTAACCATCTTAAAAACAGGCTGGTGCTAATGTACGCTGATTTCTCATTCATATAAACAACGGAACCAGGGGGCATACCATCCTCAAATTCTGGTTTTTTGTTTTTACCCTTAAAGATGCATGCAGGTGGAATAAAATAGCCCTCGGCATTGCAACATGAAATTACAGTTATTGTCTCGCCCCTCTCAGTTGATGTAATTGCTGCTACATTCTTGGAGCCTTTCTGTGCGATGACATAGCCAGGTTTGTTATTTAACTGGAGGCCAGTCTCATCCATATTGAAGATGTTACCTGGTTTATCCATTAAACCATTTTCCTCTAGAGTCTTTTCCAGGAGTTCGAAGTACGACTCTACTTCGGTTTTATTCATTCCTCGACACCTAGCTAAAGAGACACCTTCTGATTTTCTAATACTAAGATCTGGATGACGTTTAAGGAACATATTCAGCCAATCGTAACCAGCTAGTCTCTTTTCTTTATTGAACGAATTTTTTATTTTTAACTGTTCTGCCAAATTAAATGCCATTGACCGTACAGACTCGCGAGTAGGAGCAAACCCATATTTTTGGAGTTTTTTTATGTGAGATTCTATTTTCGATTCATTTTGTTCGCCCAGCACAGAAGATGGTCCTAAACTTTTCTTTATAAAGTCATTCTTTTTCATTCTCCTTCTTAACGTGGCAGCAGGTACGTTAAAATTTCTTGCAGCTTCATTCACTCCCATATTTCCACTTCTTACTACATTAACTGCTGCTACAAGCTGCTCATTTGTCCATGCTCCTCTTTGGCAGGTTAGTTTTCGTATATAATTGGTGGGCATAGCTTGAAATAGACAGAAACCCTATAAGTGTGATAAAATATAGTGGGCCATCTATCCCGAATTAGAGCGAGTCATATCACCCAAATATCAGGGAGAGATGGCCCGTCTGTTTTTTCCCAAATGACATGCGAATAGTTCAGTTCTACAACAGTTAACATAACCTCTAAAATATAACGTACTACTATGCATCAACAGAAGCTTCTAAATTTACAGTAACATAAACTAATAGCACATGAAATAACCGTTGAAATATTTCAACACCATGTCAATATTTATAACACTAATAACGTACCTATTTATTGCGTTAAAATCCACTAACCTCTTTCCTTGTGTTGCTGCACTCAAGTACGTTCTATGTAATTACCGACTGGCGCGTAATTTGAAAAGTTACCAAGATATTCCAACGAGTCATCTCACCCGGTGGGCCATCTATCCCGGAATTACCCTAATTTCAATTCTAAAACTAATCTAGATCGGAATTCAAGATCTGTATAACATCTATATCATTTACGGATGCTACTACTCCTCTGGATACGGTGCCCTAAACACCTTTTCACAAAACACCCTGTGTGTTATTAAAATACAAAACGTAATTAAAAAAATATATATACATAACATTGCAAATTATACCAGTATCTTGTAAGGAGTACAGTTTTAAGGTCAGTGGTGTATTCGCCTTATCGATAGCGAACAACAGCATGATTGAGTTGTTTTTGTGGCATTAAATTTAATACTTTAAAGTCGAAATCTATGTAGTTTTTACATTTATGTGGGCTTCATTAAATAATTTAAGTTAAACTTGGAATAAAAGTAAACAACTAAAAAAATATTATTTACTTTATTATCCTACTTTCAAAAAGTATTAAGAATTATATTACTGTTGCGATTTTAGCAAATATGGACGAGTATTGGGCGTGCTTCTACCTACCGCCGCCCGCTATCCATTGTCGGTCATGTAAATAAGAAGCATATATTTTAGTGAAATCTCTTATCACCGAGGAAGGTGGCTTGGCGGTGGTTTATCTTGCAATTGGGAGGTCTAGAATTCGACCCCTCAGGTCGTTTGTCCTGACTTTAATTATTCGTGGTTCCCTTGGGTGGTATAGTTAAATACTGGGACAGTATCATCCTCGAAATTCTATTATACATATTTTCTGGTCTTTCCCACTCTTTACATTCCGCTACTGGTTGAATAGAGGTTGAGGATTCAGGTGCGGGTACCGACTGAATCCTATGGTGGCCAGCCCCTTTGTAGGGAATGAACCAACCATAACTTTCCTTTCCAATGAGAAATCATTTTGATTTCATTTCTTTTGTTGTAAATTGTTTTCTCTACGACTATAATATAATGTATTCGTTACATACAACTTTTTAGTTGAAGAGTGATAGATATTCTCCATTGCCGTTGGATTATCTTCTCTATTTCAGTGTGTCGTGGGATTCTGTATCAGAATCCAACGATAAATTGCGGAACCGGAATCTAGTGGGCGTGGCATGTTAGCGCTTGGGATCTCCCACTTGTTTTTGAAGTAACTGTCAAAAACAGTTTTAAATTTTCGTATTCGTAAACACAGTAAGAACTAGGTATCAATAATTCAGATAGCGAAAACGCTGAAATGTGTTCGCCACCAGAAATAGCGGAAGCCGCGAAAACGACGTGTGTTAATTTACTGCCGAAGAAATCGCAAAAACAGTACACAATATTGTGTTTCGTGTTCCGCCTATTAAGAAGTCCAGCGCAACACCACGTTATTCACATAGCTTGGATATATTTGCTTTATTTACATCTTCAATTCTACTCTATATATTCGTATCCTTACAGCACGCGTTTAATGGATTATGAATTTATTTCTTAATTTCGTCGTGTCCTCCTGCATCTGCGTTCAACATTTTTACTCTCAGAGATTTATAACATTTGTTGCTCGTATGGTATTTCTATCTATGGTAAGATATGTTCCTGTACATCCTCCGACTACATATTCGGCATTTAATGTGCCGATAGTTAGTTTGTTAGATTGTTAAATTCCTCATTTTGATTTACTGCATATATTAGAAATCACTTTAATCGTTCATTTTGATAAGCTGGCCATACGCAAAATATATTGTATTTATGTAATTTATCATTTTTAATATCTATTGCCATCGAGCTGACACTTGGGTATGATCTGATCACAAACGCCAAAGAATTCTCTTATTATCTGTCAGAGGTTTTCTCACCATTCGATGAAGTGCCAACTGTAAACAATGAGGAAATCCTATTAAAAGGAAGTTTCTAGTTTCAAAGTAATTAGAATAGCCACTACCTTAGGGTTGCTACGTTCTTCAATTTTATAGAGGCTTCAATTGTGAGAATCGTAAAATCCGTGCTGGCTTCAGGGTGCCCGTTGAATCCACAAGTTATCGCCCGCGACACGGTGTATTTTTATGCGCTACTAAACTATTTTTACTTGTTTCCCGGTTCCATAACCAACACGTTATAAACTACTCACTGATTAGATGTTGTTTGTCATGGATACACACAGCTGTTATGAATTAGAACGTATCTAGAGATGTTCTAGATGAAACGAAATAAATAACCAATACTAAAGGGATTTGGAGATTTTTATTAATAGATACGAATTGACTTCCAAATACAATAATTACGAAAAAATACAAAAACTATTTATTTATTACCACATTGAGAACTACATTCGGGCAATTATTTAACTTATTTAATGCCAATGTCAAAAAATGACAATAGTAAATAGATATTTAATTCATGATACAATGTACTATTTTGTTGTTTTTTCTTTTAATAGGCACACAGTTAAAAATATAGCATTGCCCAAAATGAGGCATATTTTGTGCACGAGTGTTTTTATTTGTCACCAACGTAAAATAAAATTATGTAATGTCTAAAATTCTAACCGATTGACTACTAATACTTCATATAAAAAATACTCCTAATAATTTTTTTTATTTTTAAGTAAATATTAGTAGCGCAAAATATTTTATTCTATGCTCGATCGTTAAATGCTTTCAACGGATTTCGAAAATTAGAAAATCGAAGCCTGAAGAGTCTCGATTTTCCAACTGTTTATCGATGTGTTATAAGCGACTTACCGATCTTGGATCCTAATATACTATAGCGGTGTTCTATTGGGTTTTGGAAAATACAACACATTGCAAGGTGCTACATTTACAACATTTAAATTATTTTATATTCATATATATAGCAAAGCGACCTCTATAATAAAATGAACAAACTAAACTGTGTATATCAGAATAAAGAGTGTCAATATGGCAACCGACCTATTTCTTATTAAACGAAATTAATGGCCGTTCCGAAGCTTATGACGAATTTATACACACGGAACACTGTGGCACCCAAAATCAGGTGCCTCTTGGTATTTTTGGGTTTCACAATAGCAATGAGTATGCGGTTTGGGTGTATATGTCTATATATATATATATATATATATATATATATATATTTATAGTATCTACTTATACGTACAGGTGTCTGCCTACGCAAGGATGCTTTTGCGAGATTTTAATTCTACAATGAAATTATAAAAATTATCAAACATTGACAATACTTGATTCCACTAATTGTGCAGAACCGTTAGGAGATAATATTTCGTATTAAACGGTAGAATTATACACGTCTAAAATATTTCCGTTTCTATCTGATTTTAACTTAAAAAAATTCCTATGTCCTGTTTGTCAATGCTAAAATGTTGGTGTTTAAATTCGAGCAGAAGGAAGTGAAACCTTTTCGTTTCTCAAATCTTGTTAAATTCAACCCACATAGTTGTTTCGTTAACAACTAAACAAATATAATGAAGACAAACACAATTTGAGGATTTTCCTTGTTTTTCATCATTATTTGCTGACGGAGAAATTATCCCAAGCAACAGCCTTGATAAGCTCAACGGTGATAATTAACCACAATAATGTTGTCATTTATAAGCACGTCCTATAATTAAATAATATAAAGATAACGTAAACCTAAAATGGCAGTATAATGACGTAATTTTTCAGTAGATTACGGTCTTATTTGTTCCAGCAAGCAAATTTTATTTTTCAGTCAGGATAAAGAATTGGGTTTATGAGTGAGCATACTTTTGAAGTTAAAGCTACAGTGAACAAAACTCTATTTTTATGCATGAAATAGCGTTCACCAGAAAATAGGAACGCATTGAAGGTTCAAAAGCATGTAAATTTTTACATTACCCATCTGAAAACACCGGCCATATATGTTAAATATAAATACGGAATGTACTAGAACGCGAATGTTCATTCAGAATAATGGTTGGAGGTAATTTAAAGCAAAATTTCATCACGTAACATGGGCACTAAAAGGATATAAAAGTGTGTGTTGTTTTTAATAGCAAGATAGCTTAGATAATCATGTACACGAATGCGGAATAACCCTTTTAAAAATTTAAAAAGGTAGCAGGACGACTGATGAGTTAATAACATTATACCTGTAGATAATTACCGCTATCTTGAGTATAATGCAAGCTACTTCCTAAATACTTTGTGTGAATAATAAAAAGAATTAAAATCCATGTTCCGGTTAAAATATTTTGAATTCAAGGTGGAAGTGTTTCCTCTAAGCAAGTAATTTTTCAAATTCTCTTCTATAACTCCTATTTGTATTGCTGTCGCCTTATAAGCAAGAGGAAAATTGCGTAGGTTGCGTTGCGTTCTACGTTTTACTGAACTTTGATTTTGTGTACAGATATAAGTATACCATATACCTACGACTGAAAGGCGTTGATTCCTACATGCTGTAAACTAAAATCTGTTGAAATGTATTCTTCGATTTCCTAACCCTCCCGATAGAGATCTAATCTGAAATTGAAAATATCGCACATGCCGCCTCTGGCTTTTCCCGCTTGGTATCAATATGTATGAATATTTTTTGCAGTATTTTATTAAAGATTTGCTGTTAATCCGGATTCAGTTTCTGTATGCTAATCTTGATTGGTTTTTCTAAATATAACTTCGGATTTCATGTTGCGTAAGTTGTATTATGATTGTTTCACATTCCCATCTACACTTCATATATTCCAATCTGAACTGAGTTTTGGATGTTTATTTTGTCGATTCTAGGATTAAGAAAATATTTTTATTTTAAACTAAGCGAAATGAAATTCAAGTAAAACTTCGTATTAATCAAATTCTTTTACGTTTAAATTTTACGCCTGACAATGATTTCCAAGGGAAATTTCTCCACACTAAGTAAGTAAATATATGGTTAATGATAGCCTCCCGGCACCTCAATCGAAGATAGGCGGTTCTCTGCTTTGCTTGGATAAATACACTAATTAACTTTACGTTAATTATCTGAAACGGCGCCACCGACTTGTAAAAATAAAACACTACCATTAACTCAGATGTCGATTGGTTAGTCGGACCCACAGCTTATTACTTACTTAATTTGTTACTAAAAGAATACAATGATAGGGAAACAATAAATAATAAGTCCAATTGCAGCAACGATATTTAATATCAGCATAAACACAAATTAATGGTTCATAAACCCAAATTAACAACATTAACGTACGTGTGTTTGATTCCTGTATCGGTAAACAATTACCAGTACGCATTCACTTAATATAGCAACTAACAATTAATATCTTTGAGCTAAAGTAAAAATACTGCGTTTTTCTTTACCCTTCCAAGCGCCCTCAAAGCCGCGTCATACACCCTAGACGTGAAAGGCCTTCCAACGATCTATAGCGTAACTCAGAAATCAAAATCGCCGTTAAACCCGAATAAAACGCACTATTACCGCTCAGGTTGACTTACTCTGTATATCAAGTGAAACTCCCGTGATTATGTACGCTAATACCTATACACGCTAAGATAACACTGTATTAAGCCAATAAACTAATTCAAAACACTCTATGCAATTACAACCTAGTTTTATCTATCCCGTAATATAAAGAATTTCTCACACATAAACAAGGAGTAACTACATCGACTTCAAAATCATCAAAATTAAAATTAATTAGCACTTCCCTGTTCGATCTGGAATGGATCGTTCTAGAACGGCCTCGTGTCCAGCACCTGTTTTCACTTGTAGGCGACTGGTTTGAATTGGAATAACTATTTCTCGCACGCAGCAGATACAACCATTGAAAGTACAGAAAGCTTCGGCAAAATCTCGCCTTCCCCAAATTGTCTAAATTCGAATATTAGGAAAATGTTAAGCCAGCCATAACTTTAAACAAAGATAAAACTTACCAATCGGTAAACTCCGATCGACTCGACAAAATTACAATAGAATCGAAACGTTGATCAAAGCGGCGTAAATGCCAATAACGTAAATCCAACAATCTACTAAAGATCACGTTATAACTTTAGATTTCCTCAAAAAATCGAGATGAACTCAAAGTGAAACACACTTTAGTGAAAAAATCTAATGCAACGAATCGTTCGCTTCTGCCAGACGCAAAGATGTCCGACCGGAAATCCTGTTTTTCCAAAATCCAACACGCGCAGTTCCTATAAGCTGAGAGAGTGAGGGAAGCGCGAATTGTGCACTCTTGAGCCCAATGTGAAATGGGTTGCGAACAACCTAGGCTAACCGTTACAACCGTTACAATACTTACAGAATAAACAGCAAGTAGGATGATACAGACTTTCTTCCCCTAATATTCATTTTTTTAAACTGCTGAAATAAAAGTCTTTTAGAAATTTAGTACTTGCAACTGTAGATATTTTTCCTGTTGTACAGTTTTCAAAATGTAACGACACGCAAGATTTTCAGTATTGTATAGTTTTCTAAGACTGCCTGAAATGGAAGAAAACGATTTTAGAATTGTGTATGGTAATTCGTCTTGATACGGTATCTGATAAAACAGAAATGTGTTAGTAAATTCATTATAACTGATTACATGGTTTTTGAAAATTTCATTGAATAGCTGCTATGTTTAGATCATTCAAACCACATTACAGGCCACACGATTGTTCGTGCCAGCACATAACGAAAAGTTGTAATTTACTCTTCGGCTAACACGGGGCGGAATTCGCAGAAACGATTACTAGAAAAAAGTATTTATTGATATATTGTGCGACAGTAAGTCAATATATGTGGGCGTCACTCTCTTCAATCACAACCAAACGAAGATTCTCGTGAAAGAGCCGAGGACCGACCACTAACTGGAAGTTGAACCTACCTTGTTGTGTTTCCTCCTTACTTCGGCATTTCTCAAAATAGTAACCTGCGGCACAGAGTTGTTGTTGGAACGGGAAATCTTCACGGGAACGTTGAAAGGAATTAATGGGATTAGCTGTATTCGTATCAAACGATAAAAGAAAAGTTACATTATAGTGAACTAAGTTCCGGTACGAAAACTGAATTACATAAGTAATTTGAACTCCACCCTAATTTTATTGAGCACAGACCTACACACCTGGAGTGCCCAGCCAAAGATGTTTTCTCCGATCAGAAAACAACCCAGCCAAAGCCGGTTCGCAAAAACAGACCGGCATGCGATCCAGAATCTACCAAACGCAAGAATACCAGACGACTAGTCCACATCTATTGCGAGAATAGAATCCTGAAATTAAACACTAAAATTAAAAAGATGGGAACTCGCTCAGGGAAATGAAAGATATAGCAGAAAAAAGGAACAATTTCAGAAGATGGTTAGAGGTATCAAGACTGCAGGAAGGGAGATGTAAAGAAAAAGAAGAGGAAGAAGCAATTAAGAACCATACATATATTAAAAAATTGTTTTCTAGTATATTGACGCAGTTCGTCTCAAGTTGTACGCAGATTCTAAACTTGCAAAATATACAAAGCGTTATGTGTAGAATTCGTAAGTCAAGTCACACCTAGCGAAAGTGTTGAATGATGGATTCTCATATGCCAGTATAAAGGAATTTGACTATTTGGCATCAATAAATAAGGAAAACGCAGTGAAAGTTGGACACAGTTGCCATCAAGTTACTTAGTTCCTGGCAAGTTGTTAAGTAGACTTTAAGCCTAAATTCCATTTCTTAATGACAACTTGTAGACTTCACCCTGTATTAGTCCAAATTGTGAATTTGAATTGCAATAGTAGAGCAATGGAACAGCTTAGATGCTTTGATAAACACTTCTTCGGTAACATTGTCTCACTTATTTAATTTATTGGCCGGCTATCAAAACAAATATCAATTACATTGTATAGACATGCTCTATTAACTTGACTGCCCATGAAATATTAGCAGGGGCTCTGCTAGGGTGACTACTGTTAGTTATTTTGAACCGTTTATTAGGGAATCTGGGAATCTGTATATTAGGTACTTGTAATTCCTTTGACTTCATAACAACGCTTGTATTTAACCAAAAGTTTTATTTGAATTTAATTTTAAAGGGATTGCTACTGTATGTCAGTTATTATGTATATTTTGCCAAACATGAATTTAGAAAGGAAGAAAAAAGTAACAATGTTTTCTAAGCGAAGAATGAGTTTCTGATTAATTTCTTAATTGATTACTATTTTCGAAGGATATGCATTTTTGCAAATGTAGATCTGCACTATTTGTAGTCATACTTCGACAACAATATTATTTTGTTACATACTGTTAATTATGAAAATGGATCCGCAGCTTATTGATCACAAACAGTAAACTGTTGTTTCAAGGAAACAGATATCAATCAATAAATTAATTTTGGTCATACTGTATACTTTCATTAATATGTAGAGATAATTTGCAGTATAGAGAAGTTCAAGAAAATTGGTTTATGTTTTCTTCTATCTCTCATTGGAGGTACAATTTAAGGCAATGAAATACAGCACTCAGCAAAATTAAAAAAAAAACAGCAAACTGCCACGGAATCATAAAAAAGTATGTGTATAGAAAATTTTAATTTATTTAATTTATGGCTTCACGCTTTTCAATTTTCGAGCTTTTCGCAGTGCTTTTTCGTTTCATGACATTTAATACGTTCGGAAATTTATTTTAATTCATTCTCGTATGTCTGCTTTTAACTTTTACTTATAATTCACAAACGTGTTATAAAAATCGCGATGCCCAACAAGTATTTTGCTCGTACTACTACTGTAGCACTTGTTCCCAATTCTGCTGTTTAACGAAGTAGTTTGTTATCAGTATTTTATTTGAACTGGTTGAACTCGTTGGTTACCTAATACGATTTTTTTGACAACTCTTTTTTGCATTAGAAGCTGAGATATACTGAACATACGATGACTTCTTGTTAATATAACTCGTTTTATTTTTGTAACACAACAACCCACATATTCTATATGTTTTTATTCATCTGAATGTCGTCTATTTTTAATGGAGTACCTTGCAAACTGCTATACTGTTTCCTTCTTATACAGTGGTTTCTCTTTTTAATGCAACAACATTATTATATATTAATATTAGAAGTTAATCAATCAAATTATATATACAAAATAGCACAGAAAGCTTACGGAAATCTAAACAAAGATTTCACTGTAATGAGATTAAGAGAAAAATTATGCTGCAAATAACAACAAAAATTTCCAGAAAATTAAGTAGGCGTTCTACAAACATTATTATTACGTATGCAATATGGAACAAGAAAAATATTATTGGGAAAATTAAACAGAATTAAAAGTTTCATATTAACAAGCACCCTAACAAATACAGAAAATAAAAATATTTGACAACATAACAGCAGCATCTACTACAATTGACTTTTGTAGCTAATAATCACCTGTTTTACCAGATAGCTAACTGAAACATTTCTCTGTGCAATGCGTACTTTTTTTAATACCGAAACGTACAAATCTTTTGCATTTAAAGATTTTTCACATGAGTGCACTAAAATGTCGATTCTGGTTTGGGTTCGAAACCTAAGCATTACTAGGCAAATTTATAAAAGTGCTGTCTGCAACCCACCACACACAATTTGCCAATCCGACTTGGAACCGTGGGATCTTAATGCTAGAAAGCTTCGTTGGAATTTCTGTCGTTCGGATTCGACATTAAACTGTCAATGAAGCAGATGAAATCGATCACAGAAATGAATAATTTCAATTAAAAATTCGTAAACCAAGTTTTTATTTCTGGATTCCATTTTATCCACATTTTACAATCGATTAGAGATTCTTTACTGAAAATTAAGCTTTGGCTGTTAGCTTTCTAAAGCAATAAAGTCGATCAAAATCGGACGAGAAATAAAAAAGTTATCTACATTTGAGTGTATTGGCGTAAGAAAACTTTTGAAGTCCCATACCTAAGCATCGGTGCCGATTAAAAAAATTGCTAAGTGACTTAGTGATTCAATAACCTCAGCTATATGTGGTTAAAGTTTTTCGCACAAGTTTAGAATCAGTCTCAAAAGTAAAGGTTTCGAGTAACGCAGTTAGTAGGAAAACGACGAATGTTCGACACAAAGGTCAATCAACTACAGCTACATTTAAAATCTATATTTTACTAATTTTAAAAATAATAATATTATTATTCAGAACATGAATAATAATAATAATGGCAATAACTTTTTCCTTAACAATAATGAGAAAATTGCAGCAAGTGCCTTTATTATTATGTGTACCACATACATTCTCCTAAATCAAAATAGAAAACCTAGGAGAAGAAGATGGGGCCCAAATAGCTGGCTCTTTCATATACATCTAAGAACTGTAATTACGTTACTACTGCGCCACAAAATCAAAAACTTCGAATTGTTCAAATATTTGTTCTCAAAAATCTTTCTTCACAATACGATGCTGTGTAACAATCGCTCGAAATTAGTACAATGAAGTCATATCTTCGGGCTTAGACACTGTCGCCGTTGAATTGTTACTGCTAACAACACAAACTTCGGCAGCCGGATTCTTCACATAGTTCGTGTAAAATGCATTAGCGGCTTTTTAAGCCACTACATTTACAATTTTCCAAAAACAGAAGCAACGTTGGATATGACGCTCGAAATATTGACAAATGTTTGGTTTGTATTGATTCCTTCTGAATCATTCCACTTTTTAAAGTTCACATTATACTTTACGAAATGATTGCTTCCGGAACAAATACTAACTGCTACTGCAAGTTTATTGGTTGGATAATTTTTTTGTAATCTACAAATTTAGAATTTCATAGATATCAACAGACATCATATCAGTATTCTCTGCAGTATTCACAAATACAGATGTTGCAGCATCCCTTAAAGAAACAAAAATCGGCATGGCAGTAGGGCCAGATGAAGTGTAACAAGAACTTCTGGAAACGTTAGCCCTATACAGTATATTGGTTAACCTCGCTTTTAACCAACATCTTGCAAAACGGATGCCTACCACTTCTATTCAAAAACACACAAATTATTGCCATACCGCAACCCGGCAGAAGTGCAAAGCTACCAGGAAAATTACAGACCTATTGTCCTTTTAAGCAAAGGCTGGTATATAATGGAATATTGGCAAGAATCTTCTAGCACCGCGGGCCCAAAGTGTGTTCCGCGGAACCCTGGTGTTCCGTGAAAGCTCCACGGGTGTTCTTCAAAAAACCTGGAAGAATTATCGTTTTCCTGTCGAGTGGTGAAAGGCTGCTTAAAGCTTTATCCCTAAGGGTAACTTTTTGGAGCAACTGAGCAGCTGAGGAATATACGCAAATTTTTAGAATAAATTTAGAGCATATATTAAGCTTGCGAAGGCACCTTCAGCGAAAAGACGCCACCCATCTAGCAATTTTGCTTGTTTTCCAGAGGTATCCTTTCGAAGAGTCTGTTGAAGAAGATGTGTTTCTATGCCCATCGTTGGGGACCGACACAACTGGAGGAGAAAGTCATCGATGGTTACATGCGTAAACACGATCTCGACTGGAACAAATTTAGGTGTGGAGCGTTGGGGCTGCAGCAATGATGGGAAATTTAAAAAGTTCTGTGTCCAGGATCAAAAATGTAGCGCGAAATTGTACCAATAGTCATAGCGTCTTGCATTGATAGACCCTTGTGGCGATGAACATTAAAGCAGACTTAAGGGAAGTTCTTGATGAGACTGTAAAAACTATCAATTATTTGAAGTCTCGTCCATTGCAGACAAAACTCTCCCAGAAAGTATGCACCGACATGGGAAGCCACGGCTGATCGCTCCTTTTCCACACAGAAGTGAGGCGACTTTCAAGAGTTAAAGTCTTGGCCAGCTTTCTGTCATTTGTCTCTAATGGAGATGAAGCTTTCTGCATCCCTAAAACAGATCGGACTGTTGCCCAACGAAACTTGGTTTATCAGATGCGCATGCTTAGCCGACATCTTCGGAAAATTGAACGAAAGTAGTACATCTGTGAGTGGGAAAACTATCACCACTCTCAGTTTTGCATGATATGTATGGAAGGCAGCAATTTCGAATAATATTACCCTCTCCTAAGACTGTTCCTCACCTAAATATACTGGAAATCGATTCTGATATGTAGAAGAACATCTGCGAGCACTTCACGGAACTCACCAAATCCCTGCCTAAATACTTTGGAGGAAGCAACAGATACATTGATTGTGTGCCAAATAGTTCTGTTGGCGGAAAAAAGAAACCTAAAATGTTGTTTGTCGTGAATTTGAAGAACCCATCGAAATACAATACCCATCCTCCTTGAAAACCAAATTTAAATCCATATTGTTCAATGAATTTTTGGATGGAACTGATGGGCGAATTCCCGAAAGTAGCTGAAAAGGCCGTCAGAGTTCTGCTTTTATTTGTATCCATGTTGTGTGCATTCAGCTGTCAGACGTTCAGCCCGACTTCAAACTTATCACGAAGAAAAACATGTAACAGTTTATTTCCCCATATTAATATACGACGCATGAAAAAAAAATGTCTACACAAAATAATATTTCTTCCATTGCTCTATAGTCCTATGCTTTATAAATACCTCTGGTAAGGCTGGTAATGTACAACAAGTTTCGCTGAATTGAATTCATATTCTCTGTGAACATTTTGGAAGGTTTGTTGCGGAAAAGCTTGGAACTCCTGAACTATTCCTTGTCGCAGTTATGCGATAGTCTAACGCTGAGTATTATAGGAAACATATTTTAAGTGCCCCCACAAAAAGAAGTCTAATAGTATAAAAACCTGGAGATCATGGGGTCGGGCTATTTGTCTGAGACGAGTCGGGAAAATAAATGTGTGTTACTGTTTACTACCATTTTGTAATAGCTCCTCAATGTGTTATTATAAAATGGAGTTAATATTCGGATTTTCTTGTTGGGCTAGTTAGGGCCTATGAGGTTGAACGGGGAGGGTTGCCCTATGAGTCATGATGATGCTCCTTCATGTAGTAGGAACGGTTTCTAGAAATTTTCAGTACCTCTATTACTGACACCCTGAATAATGTGCTCCTACTTTAGCGCTAAGGAGAAACACGTGGTGGAGAAGAGGCCGACCCCCAGCAGCGGGATAAAAAGGCTGTTAATGAATTATTATAATGTGCATAATAGGCATTTTGTAAAAACCGCTGTAAGTTCTATAACAGATCTTTGGAACAACGTAAAATTAAAACCTACTCCTTTTTTGTAGAGAGAAGTCAGTCCCATGTTGTAACACAACTATAGAAACTGAAAATCGAATTTATCAATTATATTAAAAGGATTCCTGAAAACTGGATTAGTATATAAAATAATAATTTACAACAATTACAATAATTATAGTTAATTAGCGTAACAATTATTTACGATAATACTTTTGAATATTTAAAAGAAATAAATGACGCGTAAGAACTGAAGCTTAATAATTTCCAGTATTGGTAATGATAAATACTTACTAACCAAAAATGTTTCTCAAGTCGGTAAAATCGTTTATATCGTGCAATACTTACTACAGCGACATAACTTTCGTTTTATAAATGAATTAAGATGAGAGGAATGCTTCGCCTTTCCAATGGTGGACAGTTAATTAGTAACAATAATAGAAGTTTTAATCCGGGGGATGGATTTACAGACTAACTAGAAAGTTTAATTTGCGGTACTACAAGTCAAATCCTCAGATCGGTTAAATAACTACGAAGTTAAGTTTTTCAGATTCGTTTAGATATACGAAACTTCAAATTGGTTCTGATAATTCATACAATTAACGAAACTTAAATTATTTTTAGGCGTTTTGTTGGAAACATAACACTCTCTAGTCCGATGTTATACTTTAATTGATTTCATGATACTAGCGGGAAACATAAAATATTCTTTAATTTTCAGGTAATGTCCAATGTCATGTTGAAGTCAAAATGTGGCAGCATCTCAGAAGCTGGTGCCTAATAAGATTTCTCTTCCTTATACATTTTCCACGAATAATACAATCCTGTGCGACGGTAGAAATTAACAAACTTAGTCCACTGGATAGAGAATTAAAGACTTATGTAGACGAACTTGTAACGGCAGATAATTACAAGATAATTCCCGGAGTAGATATAAAGAGAAATCTAAATGTGTCTTCCGAGGATCTCGTAGAAGAAAGTTGCCAAACGAGAAGGTCAATTGGAAGCTTAGATGACTATTTCAGAGACAGACTGGAAAAGTATGCTCTCAACCATTACATTGCTGTGAATATTCCTGAAACAGCAAGGTTTTTCAAACGTAAGTATACTGAAATTGCTAAATTTAATAACACACCATTTTGCTGGGTACACATTTCAGTAACAAAGTATAGCGACTATACATTGTTACTGAAATTTGAAATAAATGTATTTTTGTGTAGCGCCCATCCAGATAAACCGTAAATTAGCTTACAGCGCTAGGACGAGAAACATGTTTTAGAAAACACATACATTTTGTCTGATCGATTTTGTTATTTTCTATGTTTACGGGAATAAAAGTTCACGCGCTGGCTGGATCAAAGATGAAATACAAACAAACCCTTTCAACTGTAAAGCTCCCGTGTCTGCTAACTTTTTTCAATAAAACCGAAACGAAATTTAAGCTCGTTTTCACATCAAACGATTGAAAATTAGAAGAAACTTTTGTTTGATTTTGATTAGAACGTGTGAGCAGTAGCAATAAACTGTTTTGTGTCTTTTGAAATGGATATCAGGTGTTCTTAAACTGTGACTATTACAGATAAACGTGAAGTTCTCACAGTTCATCAACAAGGTTTCAGTAAAAAATACACATTTCTATATTTTCCGGGAGTGACCTTTAAAGAAAACCTCAATCTGGCAGCTAACTCCTCGTTGAATATGGATGCTAGACAGACAATCTCCTGACTAGTCTGTTTATATAAAGTACATTTGGATTTGTTGCTGTTGGACGCTGTTTGTCTTATACAATATATTAAATCAAAATAATCAGTCGAAGGTGAACGCGAAATGGAAAGTGTAGTAAACAAAATATATAATAATATCATAGGATTATTCCCATAAATAGAAGATTCTCTGAAACAATTTATATAAACAAAGATAATGCAGAACTAATAAATATTTTGGAAGACGTACATCTAATAGCACATACATGAAGTTATGAAGGAGAAATTAGAAATAGAATTTCAAAAAAACAGGACCAGCGCAATTACACAAACATGCAACAAAATTGAATACAATATAATATATTTTCAATAAAGTGGAATGGCATTTCAGAGACTAGCAAAAGAGTAGACGAATGTACCAAATTAACATCTGGAAGTGTGTTCTTCCGTAGGGGCAATTCAAGTAACAACATAGAAGGCGTAGCAATATTAATACAAATTAAAATCATCAATGTTGTATCACACCGGGTAATATTTGTAATTCTGAATTTAAACAAACACATAACCATAAAAAATAGTACAAGCCTATGATCCAACTAATAGCCACGTTGACGAGAAAGTGGAATTCTTATAAGGTAGTTGAGATTCATATGGTCCATCTGATTGCAAAAGTCAACTATATTATTATTTTTGGCAAATAACAAAAACTAAGACATACAACTTTTAACATAATGTTTAACTCTTACGCCTAACACAATCAGAACGAAGAAGAATTCTTCATGAGTGCCTGACGAAAGACGATATATTAACAGGATGGGAAAAGACCTACAAAATTTGGATAACCATAGGCCTAGTTTGCTTTCCCGAATATATAATTTGTTTTCGAGCATATTGACAAATCGTAATGAACATAAACTAGAACTACAGATGTCTAAAGAACATGGCAATACAACCGAATGACAGCAACAGGTGATTTTGATTAATTCTATTTTACAAATATTATTATTTGAGCGCTCAAGCCAAGGGGTCGCCGTCGTTGGCGCACGTATTTGGTCTAATCGACTACGCAGCCAGCGACGCCGGAGCTTACAGTAAAATACAATATATATAATCATTTCTCTTATAATTTGTACTACAAACAACGACAGTCCGCGACTGAAGGTCGCTTCTTGTTTCCAAATCAAAATAAGGTTCAATGATGTTGAATTTTGCAAGTAGCGCGTAAGGTTTCGCTTCACAAGAACACAAAACTTTAGTTTTTACCTTGAATTTTCGGAGACTGAAGTGGAAAGACAGACAGACCGGCAGGCACAATTTGGTTCACAGGATGATGATAAAAATCCGCAGGTACGCCCCTGAAGACTGGGTTGAATGGAGTCAACACCAAGGGCCCGAAACATTGATGCGCTCTTCATACCGACGGTAACAGCAGAGGGACAGCTTTAACAGGGATAAAATCCAGTGTGTTTTCTTTGAATCCGACAGTAGTCGATGGTCTGTTTTTACCCCTTGGTAAAACAGCAAAACGGAAGTCACACGTAACGGACACCCTTCGAAAAACCCGAAAGCCACCCCTGCAGCACTTATTTACGACCCCCCTATTGATGTAATTTCGTAGGCCGGAGTCATTGAAGATCGAAAACTGACAGAGATGTTAAACTGACTGAAGACTTAACGCGACATGAAGCTGCATCACTTCCCCAAAAGAAATTGCACCATAATTTGAAATATCATGAAATTGTTCTAGAATCATTCGGCATGTAAATTCTCAGAAGCGTTCAGGGCCAAGCGCGAACAAAACAATATTCGGCAAATTCGGCAAATTCGGCTTACAAAGGGAACTGTTAACATAACAAAATAGCGAAAACTATAACCAACATACAACTGTAATTAAAATAACGTTTTTAAGTCCTATGAAGCGGCAATTAAATTAAGAAATTAATTCATGTAGAGCGGCAAATTTTAAAAGAACATAACAAACAAGGAGAATTTACGTCGAGATTCAGCACAATGGAACATCTTCACCCTATGAAAATTGTAATCCATAAACAACAGAATGTAACATACTTTTCTGAATGGTTTTTATAGGCTTTAGAAAGGCCTTCCATACTGTAGAGATCTGGGCAGTAATACAAGCTATGAGAAATGCAAACTGCAGATCCACATAGCTAATACGGTAAGTGTATGATGAAGCCCCCATTAAAATGCAGTTATGGAAACACGCACAAAATGAAAAGAAAGCGAGGCGTCAGACAAGGAAATGTTATCTCCTTTGAGGCTTTCGCGGTTTCTGGAACTGTCAATATTACAATTTACTTTCGGGTTAGACCGCGTCGTCATTTGGGAACTACACCCAGCATTATCAGGTAAGGTCCGAACTGTAGCTTGTCTGCCTTTACACGCATTTGCTCTAGAAGCTTGAGCCATATTTGTTCGTAGGCCCTGTCTGTCTGAACAGGGCCGTGTGCTTATATTAATCAAACCTTGGGGCGGATTTGATCTTGATGTATTTTGTTTGCCAGGACAATAATACTTAATCGGCTTATGCCTGTTAGCTGTTTGTGAACCCATACAATCTAACGTTTCGCAAGACATTGCAGCTTGCACCTTCAGAGTGAATATAACACTGAACTGAAATCCGGGAAGCGGAGGTATTTAAACTTCTTTGAGCCAGTCGGGCAGAACGACGGAGTTCTGGTTGGCTGTCACCGTTGGGCAAGGACGGATCCGGTGGAGCGTGATCGTGTGATCCATGATGCGTAGGAGTCCTTAGAGGATAAATTACCGGAGTCCAAGCTTTACTGAGTCTAAAACCATTATCCCTGTTTATGTTGTTGGGTTGTTTTTCAATTTCAATGTTTGCAATCACCTTAAACGCATCAGAAAATCTGCGGTGGCTGAACATACTGGTTTAACTGGACACAAGGTGGAATTTGACAATGCTCGGGTACTCGTCAGAGTGCCTCATTACTTCCCTCGTATCATACGTGAAGCAATTGAAATTGAAAAACAACCTAACAACATAAACAGAGATGGTGGTTTTAGACTCAGTAAAGCTTGGATTCCAGTAGTTTATCCTCTAAGGACTCCTACGCATCATTCATCACACGATCACGCTCCACCGGATCCGTCCTTGCCCAACGGTGACAGCCAACCAGAACTCCGTCGTTCTGCCCGACTGGCTCAAAGAGGTCTAAATACCTCCGCTTCCCGGATTTGAATTCAGTGTTATATTCACTCTGAAGAAGCACGCTACAATGTCTTGCGAAACGTTAGTTTGTATGGGTTCACAAACAGCTAACAGGCATAAGCCGATTAAGTATTATTGTCCTGGCAAACAAAATACATCAAGATCAAATCCTTGTCCGCCCCAAGGTTTGATTAATATACTCACACGGCCCTGTTTTGGTAGACAGGGCCTACGATCAAATATTGCTCAAACTTCTAGAGCAAATGGCTGTAAAGCCAGACAAGCTACAGGTCGGGCCTTACCTGATAATGCTGGGTGCAGTTCCCAAATGACGACGTGATCTAAGCCGAAAGTAAATTGTAATATTGACAAATGTTATCTCGTCAAAACTTCTAAACTTAACCCTGGAAGAAGCCTGTAGACCACTCGGAAGAAAAAGATTAAACATCTCAGGTAGGAGATCGAAAGTATTCCGACGACATCGTCTTGTTTACCTGCAAAAAAGGACATCGCACAAGGATGTTAGTAAATGTAAACATAGAAGTTGATAGAATACAATTAGAAATCCACTTTTCAAACACTAAATATATAACAAATCAGTTGAAAAAATATACTTTTGTATCTATTTGGTGAAAACATTAACTTTAAGAAGGGAAATTAACTTTAGGAAGAGAAATTAAAAGAATTGGGAATAGGTAGTACGGAAGTACGACATGTTAGATCAAGGATAAGCACATTTAAGTGGAACTGGGCGGTCCACGTCGCTAGATCGGTAGATAGATGGAGCGAAAAGTAACAAAATGGAGACCTTGGGGAGAGACAAAAGCACCGGACATGGTGACGACTTAAAAAGAGAGGTATATCGCCACACAGAACGGAGACCGATGGAAGCATATAAGAGAGGCCTACTCCGAACATGAACAGAAAACGGCTAAGAAGAAAAAGAGAAATTAGAGGAAAAAGAAGAGTAAGAAGAAGAAGAAAAAGATAATATAGTTTCCCAAACTACGGTAGAGGGGGGAAACAAGAAGCAAATGGTAGCAATAAGCACGCAAAATAAACGTTGAAACGAATGAAAATGGTATTCTGGTCAAATCGTTGTAATTTAATAAGGAATGAATAAAATGAAAAATATAGAAAATCGATATTAATGTCAACATAATAGGAACTAGATAAGCGAAGACACCACAATATAGCTACGTTGAACGTACAAAAAAAGAAAATAAGGCTTAGGGAAATTTCTTAAAGGTGGAAGAATACCTACGTTGTAGTGGAAAATCGAAAACCAGAGTCAAGGAAAACATGAGACCGAGAAAAGGAGACCTTACTACCATTCTCAGCTATACTTCAACATATTTATCAGTTGTTGGAGATGCATAAGTTACCTATATTCTTCGGCAAAGCGATGTTACCACATAAAATACTGATATTAGATGGCACAGTTACTATTCGTACTGTGAGCGCAACTTTGTCTAGTCAATGCATATGCCTTTTATGTAGATATTGACTGCAGAAGTGAGATGCATTCAACTAATTTATATACAGTATATAGTGCCATAAGATCAAAACGAGATGGATGGTTTGGAAGAGTACTAAATTTACGACTTAGAGTAGGACCACCAATAGTAAGGAGGGATGACATTACTAAACGGCTGGAAGATACTAGAGTTAATTAGCACAAGACCAGGACACATGGAAAGAACTAACGAAGGACTACATCCAGAAATGGCGAAACGTCTGAATATAGAAGTAGAATAAGGTGTGGAATATACAGTAGAATCTCCAAACGGAAATGTAAGGCAAAGACTTGCCAACGTCTTCAAATGGAACGAAATTTACTTCGTGAAGGTATCTAACAACACCACCAACAAGTGGAACAAAATTAACAATAAAGTAACATCTCGTTTGTAAGCATTAGCAAGCTGCTTCTCAAATCATCTAAAATAGGTGTAGTGAAAGTAAGAATTTCGACATGAGAATATATGCATACCACTATTCGGGATATAATAAAACTTTACAATACTAACATTTTTGAGATAACCCACACTGTTAAACAGATAGGGGCAGCAACTACATATTCTAGAGTAAAAAATAAAAATATATGTCCATAAGTGTTTTTTCGACAAACGTATGTAAATCAATTACAACGATATTGGTTAGGCAAACCAGGAACACAAATTACGCATTATATGCGTGGCTGAACATCAGTTGTTTGCGAGAACGTCTTGCAGTTACCTTTTATCATAGCGAACATATTTTGGCATTAACACCAGTAATGTAGCGATTCAGGAATATTTATGTCGATAACAGGATTTAAAGAAACAATAATATATCTGAAAAGAGAATTCATACACATTGGCATTGTAACTGCAAACGAGCTAATATCAAAATTGATATCAACATTAGTCGCCGACTAGATGGAGACTCAAACATTTTGTGCAGATAATGATGAATTAAATTTCCTAAATCATGCCAAAAAGAACCCTATTAATAGCAATGATAGTAATGTAAATACACGTAGTGTGAGTATAAAAAGAAAATTGAAGAGACATTTTAAAATATTGATTATAAGAATCATACAGCAAAGTTTATTAGTAAGGCATTGCAGCTGCTGTCATCGACAACGTCTTTATAGATATTAAGGAGGAAGTATGAAGTATCAATAATAAATCAGTAACTATCAGATTACAGGCATATTAAATTCACATCAATTTTTATTTTTAAAAGGAAGACGTTATCGAGATAAAGTACTTTACTCAGTTAATTTAGGTAGCTTCAGGAATAAATTGAAGGCTATTTATTAAAGTACTATCTATTGCAAAGAAACGCCATTACTCGGACAATTCTCGAAATACTGTTAGGTAGAAGTTTTTGATCGTTGCTTCTCACAAAGCGTACTTGGAGGATTTTATATAATGAACCTAGTCAGGAACCGGAAGATGTAATATATTAACAATCTAATAGCAAGAATATGTGATGTAATATCTAAGTGCAAAGTTGTTTTTGTGTAATTCCTACAGAATTTTAGAACTTCTCTTTTGGTAAAATGAACGATACTAAATTTAAGAATCGCAATGTGGTAAGGTTTCTTACAAAAGAGAGCAGAGACCCAAAAATTAGCAATAACATAATGACTGCAATATATACGAATAATGACTAAACTTCTTTTCAAATGCATTTTGACCAAAGCAATTTCAATAGGGTAAGTTAAAGCCGATCAAAATTCCTATGAGGATGTGCAAAAAGATGAAGATTTGGTATTAGAAGATCGTCATACAGTGGTGCTTACCATTTTTTATGAAGCTGCAGGTGGTAGAGGACTTCCAGATTAATGACAGATCAACAAAAACTGAGCAGAAAAATATTGCTCGAGGACATTTTGCCACTTTGGAGGATAACAGAATTGTTTTGCTTAAAGGAAGGAGCTTTGGGTGTTTTACAAGATACGTACTAGGGGTGTTCAATTTAAACCCATTTTTGCTTTATACAAAATTTATTCAACAATACAATACTAATAACTACCGTCACAGTTAAGGCACCTATCCCATTGTTTTACTAACCGACGTATACCCTGCTCATAGAATTCTTGTAGCTGCTGATTGAAGAAGTCTTCCACAGCTATCTGTACGTCTGCGTCACACTCAAAATGCCGACCTTTTAACGGCTTTTTCAGCGGTCCAAAAATATGGAAATCGCAAGGCGATAAATGCTGGCTATAAGGTGGATGCTCTAAAATCGTCAATTTCCTTCGGTGAAGATTTTCTTTTACCACATTAGCAGCATGAAGCCTAGCATTATCTTGCAGGAAAATAGCCCCCTACCTAAGTTTTCCTGGACTTTTCCGTCTTATTGCTTGATGAAGCTCGTTCAAAGTTTCATTGTACAGATTTGCATTGAGATTTAGTCCAGGTTTCTTGATGTTAACATCACCTTGTCTGTAGAAGGTTGTCCCTTAAACTTCTTCGGTGGTAGTGAACTTGAATGTTTCCACTATATCGACGAACTTACTGAATAGCCCGTAGTAATGGCACCAGGTTTCATCACCAACAACTATTGACAGAAGAAAGTCATCACCATTTTGGCTATAGTTTATGAGGTGTTGCAGAGATAAAACCATTCGCAAGCATTTATTCATTAGACAAGAGACGAGGAACCAATTGCGAACAAACTTTGCTGTAACCCAGATTACGAACAATGCTATGGACAGATCCTATACTCGCACCAACAATTACTGAAATTGCTCTAATTGAAATTTCTCTAATAAGACCTTCCACACATGCCATATTGTTTTTTGTTAATGCAGTATACCGTACACCTAGTTGCAATTCATTCACACTCCCCTCTTTTCCGTTCTTAAATTTTCGGCAGCATTCCTTCACAGTTGGGAACGCAATACATGCATTTCCATACACTGCTCGCATTCGCGTACGAAGCAGCTGTGGCTGCGCATCCTCAGCGCATAAAAATTGTAGGACCGCACAGTGGTCAAACTTGAACGGATTTTCAACAGCAAACATCATTTCAAAATCGAAGTTTTAAAAGTCAGAATCAAATTCAAACACCAGAAACTTATTAATGTGTTGCTTACAAAAACAACTTACATTAACAATCGTCATTTGAATTATTGCATGTTTCCAAGGCTAAAGTGATCAAGGATGGGTTTTAGTTGAACAAGCCTCGTATGTACAAGTATTCATACAACGGTTTTCCCTTGAAAGAAAAAAAGGAAGCGATATTTTAGCAGAAATATGTAATTGCACAATTGCAGGGTAGACGAGATGCATGCAGTAAAAGATTCTAGTTCAAGTTAAACTTTCGGGCAACGACCTGGCCCGATCAAGCCTACTATGATTGTCAAGAAATATCTCCAGAAAAGACTATGCTTCGAGAGATAAACTCAAACATCATGGTGAAAAATATTCTGTAAGAATTATGGAACAAATGCAGAAGAAATGTATTGCGTAGGAGGGAGTGGGTTATGAATAACAATAAAATTTTGTTGATTCTCTGTCTGTGTCCTTTTACAACACCATGCAATTGTATACGATTGCATGCAAATATAAAAATACAGATCTTTTACTTTACTCTTGTAGCACTTAGGTATTTAGTTCCATTGCAGAATAAAATCTTGAAAAGGTCGAAATAGAATCTAAGAGGGTAACAACTGATACAGAATAATCAGCACATACACACATAAGAGCATATTATTGGAATAAATAATTCATTACAATTGGTTATAAGAAATTAATAACAATTTTAGCACTGTATATTTAACAGGTCTGCTATGCAAAACAGGAAAGTCCTCAAGAATTTATCAGGTAATACTGTTTTGAAATTGTACAAACAATGGTGGATTCTTCCAATATCAAACCGGCAAAGCATTCAATTCAGTGATACGTATATTTTTTTAGTTAATACTGTACTACAGTATCCAAATTGTCGAGTACAAATCAGCGAGTTAGAATGAAACACAATACTTCATTGGTTTTTCCAGTTGCAATACACACTGCCCACGCCCCAATCTAAAACCACTGATTTTGTTCACTCTAAAATCAATATCTCTTTCAACTGGGAAGCTAACAAGGTGGTGTTGTTTCCTGACACTGCTAAATTAATTAAAATAACACATACCATTGTCAAACCGAAAGTATAGCAGAAGTAATCCATTAAGGTTGCGAGATCCTGATCCTCGTCTAACGATATTTATAATAATGAATGACGAGAACGTATAAAAAATCATCTACTACGAATAATCAAGCTGCTTCGGAACCGAACCCAAAATCTTTGAACTTGCAATTGTATAATAACATTGATCGAGTAAATATTAACAAACGCATTGTGAACTGTGGCAGCGGTCTATTAATTTTTCAAACACAAATTGTGATAATGGTCAAATAGGGTGTGCATTAACTTGAAAAATGTAAATTGAGGCGTTGGCCAGGTACATATATATCTATATCCCTTGCAACTACTAAAATCAAAAGCTTACTCTCTATTTTCCAGGAACTAATAACACATATTTTTTGATTGCTCTTTCGTTACTGATCGGTTGAAGAAATCACTATTTGTGTAAAATTGAATTACAGTGTCGAGACGGGCATAATCGAATGATTTCAATAATCGAATGGTTAATATTCGAATGAGTAGTATTCGAATGATTTTAGTAATCGAGATATACTTTAGAATCAATCATTTGAATCCAAAATGCGCTGCCTTTCGAATGATGACTCCCTAGCACTTCCGCTGTTGTCGCGAATTATGTTTTCGGTTTTCGACACGATTCTGTTCTGTATGTAGTTAAATTTCGTTACATTGTAAAATTAACTTGATTGTAAATACTGTTTTATGGTTTTCCATGTTATATTGTAAGTTATTAAATATTAACGGTATTTATAACTATTTTATTATAATTGATAAACAGTTTATATCTTTGTAATCGCAATCATGACAGCCAATTTAGCTACTAAATTTTTTAAACGGAAAGGTAATATGAAAAGTCTGTCAGATTACAAATGATCGTACATGATTAAGGTGAAAAAGATGTTTGTTTAATATTTCTGAGCAGTAACATATATCGTTGAATTTTTTTTTCATTTATTAATGTAGTTTATGACAATAATATATTTAAATGTTCAATCTAAAAAATTCTACAAATAATATTATAAAAGTAGGAATAAAAAATCGTAACTTAAGCCTGCTCGGTTCGAAATTATAAGAAAATATTTTGCTAACTTAGCTGCACATGCGGACCCCATCAAACAAAATAAATCAAATATATTACTTTGTAATAATTTATCTCTTCGAATCTTCTCCAATTACAAATTCGTTCAAATCCTACTCAAACTATACGATATTTTGATTACCAGCCAAAGCGAAAGCAACCTGAGAAGTTTTAATCATTCGAGTAAATTATGAGCACCTCGGTGATGTATGCATAACAGAATATTTCTAATTGCTTCATTCGAGATGCATGCGCCACTACACGAACGTAGTTCGGAAAGTTTTCACTATTTGAATGAATTATTAGCATCTCGGTGGTGCAGGCATAACCGAATAGTGCGATTGTTTTATTCGAGATAAGCGCGTCACTAAACGAACGTACTTCGAGAAGTTTCCATAATTCGAATGAATTGGTAGCATCTCGGTGATGCATGCGTAACCAAATATTTCGAATTGTTTCATTCGAGATTCGCGCGCCACTAAACGAACGTAGTTCGAGATGTTTTCATTAATTAAATGAATTATTAACATCTCGGCAATGCATGTATAACTGAATATTTTGAATTGTTTCATTCGAGATGCTCGCGCCACTAAACGAACGTAGTTCGAGATGTTTTCATTATTTGAATGAATTATCAACATCTCGGTGATGCAGCCATAACCCAATATTTCGAATTGTTTCATTCGAGATGCGCGCGCCACTTAACGAATGTACTTCGAGTAGTTTCCATTGATCGAATGAATTAATAGCATCTCGGTGATGCAAGCATAACCGAATATTTCGAATCGTTTCATTCGAGATATGCGCGCCACTAAACGAACGTACTTTTAGAAGTTTCCATAATTCGAATGAATTAGTAGCAATTATTAGCTTTTTATCGAAGACACGCCGAAACATTAGCATTTTTAGTCCGATCCGATCGGAGAAAACCTAAAATTTTTTTACGGTCTGTATTGAAAATATTTTATAAGTACTTTTATAGGATATATCAGGTAATTGGACTATGACAATATATATTGTATCAATGGTAAGTTTATCTTCTCCATTCTCAGCAGCGTCACAATTACCATATATCACTTTTATGGCGGTACTGCTTAAAGGGGATGTAAATTAGACATCCCTATAACTTAAATTGTTCTACAAATACAACTAGAATTTTTTATTTGGCTTATCTCTACAGTGTTTTGCGATATTACGGGGCAAAATGGTAGCTTAAACAATTTTTCTTGGCCTAAAATACATCTTGCTGGAACTCAAGTAATAGCCAGACTTCTATTTCGACTACAAATTTAACAAACTTAACGTTAACGACAAATAACTTATCTATCTATAAGCGCCTCAAGTTTATGAAAATTTAAGTAGATTTAGCTGTTTCGAGAAACAATGTTAGAAATTTCCATTTTCCTTTTCTATTATGTAAGAATTAGATTTATGTTGTGAATGTTGTAATAGTGTTTGAACCTTATTTTGATATAATACAAATTGTTAGAAAAATAAAACAAATAATTGTTATTTTGTTCTATTTTTCTCAAGAGTTTTATTATCCATATTCCAGAGCGTAGTCAATTCCCCAGAATATTTTAACGTAGAAAACAAATTTGCTTCTTTACAGCCAAGCATAAAATTATATTGTTTAACCTATATACAAAGAACAAATTTCCGCAAAGTTATGAAGTTGCCGAGTTAAATTATGTTTGACTGTCCTGCAAACAGAATGTTAATAGAATTATCTTGAAAGTAACGAAGTGTTCTGTAATTCCTTGATTGCTGATTAGACATCTCGGAGAGATTTACCTAGAATATTTTTAAATATTACAACAGTAATAATTTTTAACAAGCAAACAGTAACAATTAGATTTATTTATCTGTTTATTATAATTTTCAGCTGTTGAAGCAGGCAAGAGTTCATTTATGGCTGGCTTCGGACTTGGATTCTTAGCGTTTGCTGTCAAAAAACTCCTTCTTCCAGTGTTTTTCGGAGCGCAGATTATTAAATCCGTGCTTATAGCTCTCTTTCTGCCGTCGATACTCGGTAATGTGGGTAAATTGCTGGGGAAAGGATTATCTACGTTCTCGGGAGCGTCTGGAGCCTCAGGATTTGGACACGGAAACGAGCAAGTCGAGGACTTTGAATTTAAGGACACAAGCCCCTATAACACCGACGCAGACATGCAAAACATTAACTCTGCAGACACTAATATCCACCTTAATGTTGCTTCGTCTACGGATAAACCGGAAGCCATGAACAGGTAATGCTTGACTGTTTGCCAGTCCATTTTGTTTAATTAATTTTAATTTTATAAAGTATCAATATCTAATGCAGTGCTAAATTAGAAAGCTTAGAACTGAATTGACATTAGATCAATAGTTATGTAAAACATGTCTGTAGATTAACGATTTAGATTGAGATGATTAATTGAAAACGCAAGCAACATATCTAACATAGGTTAGAATATCTAATTGACATGACTTAATCAAGATATTTGTGAGTATAATTTGGATACTAATGAATTCTAATAAAATTCGGCTAAAACGTTCTAGAGGGGAACGTTAGGCGAAGCCTCATTACTCATTCAAGCTTGCATACAGTTCTGCAAAAAGCTATTTATCATTATAATGACGGAACTATAGTATGTTTCAAAAAGCTTGTATGTGCAAGATTAATGATATCGAAAAAGTAAACATAAGTTCATCGGGTCGTTAACTTTGGTGGATTCGACAAAAATTATTTTGCTGATGATGTAGAATATATTTTTACTGTACCTATATATGTGCTAAATTAGTTCTATTTACAGTATTTCAAGATGAACATTTACCATAACGGACAACGTCAGGTTGTGTTATCTGTCTGTAATATCTTATGATATCCAGTTTTTGTTACTTCTTAAAATAGTACCTTTATGTCAGATTATATTTTGAAGGTAGGTATTTCAGTTTCCGGTAAAATGAATGCCACAGAATATTTTTAGAACAAAATATTTTTCCATTATTTTTTTAAAAGCTAAGCTCCTACATCCAGGATTATTTTTATCTTTTTGTAAATAGTTATCTACCTATTGGAGCTCTCTAGGACCTTATAACAATCTATCAAGTGAAGAAAAATGTTACAATATGAGGATAACTGACTAGGGTCTAATGGTTTTTTGGACAAAATTACGCTTTTAATTAATCATTTTGATCAAGGGCAATATAAATATTGACCATATTCTCCATTTTGATGGCAAAATAATTATTGCTGGACATTGATAGCACTTAATGTCCCTAGAATATAAATCATATATATGGATCAATATATCTAACAACCTTGCTTTGAAGAAAATAACTACTGAATGGTCGTGGTCGTCGTCGTCGTAGTGTCCTTTTACGGTTTAGGTCCTTGACCTGTTCCGTTTAACCAACGCTTTCGTCGTCTGCCTATACTTCGTAGGCCTGAGGATTGTAGCCTCTTTGGGGTCCTCATGTCCTCCATTCTGTCAATATGATCTATCCATTTTTGTTTGTATCTTTTTGCTTCTTCTTCTAATGGTTCTATATTTCATTCGTTTCTTGTTATTTCGTTTATTCTTCTGTCATCTCTGGCAATTTCTTCTTCTCAAATATTTCATTTCGGTTGTTTGTAAAGCTTGATCCTTCTTGTTTTTACCCAAGTTTTGCTAACATATAGTGCAACTGGAACTTCTAATGTGCTATTTGTGTATCTAGTCTTGCTTAGTGTTAAACGTTTTTGCTATAGTCGATACTGACTGGTATTTGTTGGCTTTGTTTCTCTAATCGTTCTCATGCTCATAAGTAATGCCGTTTCCTAGGTAATTGAAATGTGCGACTTGTTCTAATGGTTTGTCTCGTAATATTATTTTGGTTCTTATTGCTTCTTTACCCCAGTGGCGTACTGAAAGGCAATAGATCGTTTTGAGGCCCAGTTTAGTTGTTGCATGTGTACCTACGTTTTTTAACAGAAAAGCTGTTAATTTTCTCCTTAACCGAATGCAAGATCTCGTATTCTCGAATACTTGACGTGAATGAAGTTCTTCATAAGTAGATTAGTTGAAGAGGTCTGGGCACACTTACCACTTTTGGATTGTTTTTTAGAGTATATAAAATAGACACGGTAATGTATACGATTTACGAGGTGGTATCGTATTTAAAGCCAAATTGATTTCCAAAAGTTAACTAAAATAGAAAAGGATTAAACATTTTGAGACCGAAACATTATTACGCAGATTTATCATAATCTTGTACAGCAACCCACCACACAAAATTTCCCAATCTGGTTGGCAACGTGGCATCTACGCTAAAATACCTTTTCTGGAATTTTTGTCGTTCGAGTTCGACGTTAAACTGTATGTCCCCTGTGTTCCTACCTTAGCGTTGAGAAGAAACACGTGGCGAAGAAGAAGCCGATGCTTAACAGTGCGACAAAGAGGCTGTCAATGATGACTAAGATAAAAATCTTAATCGTAATTCGTATGGCCATGGTAGAGCCAGGTGTCCTGACCTAACGACTACCACCGAAGTGGTCCCCGAGACCGACAGCTTTGACGTGCTCTCCGAATCACGGCCGGTTGCTGATGTACACTAAACTGGCCACCCATTCTAGTAGTGACCCGGGCCTGCATTACTTAACTTTGATAACCGTCTGACCGACACCAGCAGTGTTTGGCATACATAAAACATACATAAAACTCTATAAGTCGATATTGAAGCCCATAACTATATATGGATGCGAGGTGCAAAAATTAAAAAAGGAAAATGAAAGTGGAATATGAGTAATTCAGATGGACTGTGCGAGTAAAAGCTGCAGAGTGTACAGAATGGAAAGTAGGACAAACAAAAAGATTAAGAATCACATTTGCATGGAACAAACAATTATAGATTGTTTGAAGAAAAAAGGTTGATATGGTATCGTCATGTAAGGCCCATGCACGAGACGAGATAACTGAAAAGGATATGGAAATGGGTACCCAGGAAGAGAAGACAAAGAAGCGGGCCTCGCATTACCTAATTGGATGGAGTAGAAAAGAAGTGTCGAGCAAAGCGCGCAGAAGAAGGTGGGTGGAAAAATCGCAGAAAATGACGTTGAGGAAGCCGGAATCAACATCAGTTGTACAGGACCTGTTACGGGCCAAACGAGCTTTTTCGTCGACCCGCAACGGATAGGTGGAAAAAGGCCTGCAACTTAACTCAGAGGAGTAGGGGCGGTTCACGGAAATCGCTTTCGGGAGGAAATCTTTCTAGTTGTGTACAGTGCATGTGGAAATTAACGGGCGCCGCCTTCCAAATCATAGCTGATTGCAGGTTCTCGTGGAAGGCCGAGGAGCCAGCAGTTTACGGGAATCGGGCCTCCCTTCTGTTAGGAAAGCTTGCAAAATTCAAGCACACACAAATACAAAATACTCAATAATAAAAGAGGTAGTAAATATTAAAACATATAATTAAACTATTGGAAATGACACAATACAAAAATGACGGCAAATGGTGATTTTATACTTCAGTGTTACAAACTATTAATTTGAGCGCTCTAGAAGAGGGACTCACCGTCCCTGCCATACGGTATTTAATTTCTCCAAAATACGCGGCCAGTGGCGTCGAAGCTTACATGAATAACACAATATATATAATTATTCTTTATATTTAGTAGTACAAAACAAGGAAATCACAATTGACAACTGAAAGCCGCTTCTTGTCGTAACAAAGAAAGGTTCAATCACTTAAAATTTTATAAGTTAACGCGTAAAAGGTTTTTTTTCCACAACACAAAAAACTAATTCCTTTACGTTGACTTTTGGTGAATGGAGTAGAAAGAGAGGCAATCACAATTTTGAGGTGTTCTCCAGATGCGGGTACAGTCTGGGGTATTTTCATGTCCGGGAAAAAGGTAGACGTTCTTCGGGAAAATTTCGAGACGAAATATTTGCTGCCCAACCCTGGTAGTTTGTCGCAGCAACCGTACATGTGCACGAACAACAAATGGGCTCGATAATAATCCGCCAAAGGCGATCGGCAGTTTCACAATAAATTGCCTTTCCAGGGATAAATCCCAGCGAATTTCTTTAAATCCGACACTTGTCGATGTTCTGTTCACCCCACGGTGAAACAGCGATACGAAAATACACGCGAAAGATCCCCATCGAAAACCCATACCGCGCCTGTGTACTTGATTTATTAACGGTCCCCGCAGATGGAATTGGGTGACCGGTATCGCGGAGATGTTGAATTCAACTCCGCCGCAAAAAATCTTAAGTCCGACTCAATTTCATTTAATTTTATTTACGGCCCCCGTAGATGGAATTGGGTGACCGGAGTCGCAAAGGTGGAAGACCGACTGAAGAACCAAACGGAGCGCGATCAGGCGTCTGTCAAAAATATTACACCACCTTGAGAAATATGGTGAAATAGTTCTGGAAAGATCTGACACGTAAATTCGCAGAAAGCGTCCAGGGCCAGGCGTAACAAGACCTGAATCGGCAATTTCAACCTACAAAGGGAACTTTCAAAGGATTTGCGGAATTGGCCTCTCAGAAATTAAATTTTAAAAAAATATCGATAAAGTAGGAATTTGATTCCTATGAAGCGCTAATTAAGATATTGTTCTAGTCCAGATGGAGTGGCGCAATTAAATGAACATAACAGACCCCTCTCTATGTATATATATTCATAGTTAGTTTAGAAGGGCAAGATATAGTTTTTAGATTGTTTTGAAGAAAGATAGGGAAATTTTGAACGCCAGATACGTATGGTGCAGTTTTATTGTATTTCGTATAATATACATATTGTGCGAAATAGAGGCAATGCGTTTTATTACTCAATGACTGAAAAACAGGAAACTAAACGCATAAACTCACGTATAAAAAATTCAAATGGATGGAGGAAAATAAAAGAGCGTAAAACCTAATTCCAAATGAGAATCATTCCTGAACTAGATACCGTTTATGGTAGACTTAATACAAAGAGACTGGG
Source organism: Limonius californicus (assembly GCA_014611495.1). Classification (NCBI taxonomy): domain Eukaryota; kingdom Metazoa; phylum Arthropoda; class Insecta; order Coleoptera; family Elateridae; genus Limonius; species Limonius californicus. The sequence continues at coordinate 34,073 of JABXWE010001638.1, forward strand.
GAAGTGAAACCAAGCCAATGAACTCGTACATTAGAAAAAATTTTACAAGAAAAATTACATAAAAGTCCGTTTAAGATTTTGACAGAACTGCTACATTTGATGTAAGGACTTATTACCTTATTTACACCAGTTGACAGTGTCATGAACTGAAGAGGACACATTACAAGACTTTCAGTTCTAATGTCAGTGATTTTCAGAAGTTTTTTCATAGAATCAAGAGATCGTTGCTACCACAAATCAGATTAACTCCTGTAAAGTAAGCAGATAGGGGCGAACAAAAATATACTCTTTCAGAAACAAAAACTAATGAATTCTACCGTTTCTTGATCCTTCGGGTGTTATATATGATTAAAGATATTCTAATTGTTTTTATAGGTGATACGCATTTAAAGCGTGCCAAAAATAGAGGACCTACAGTTTCTTGTGGGCTTAGACGTAGGAAATAACCAGCGCTTATTGTTGAATGTACGCACTGAAGGGCACGTCAGCCTGAGTGACCACTTTAGAAATACGTTGGAAACTGTTATCAAGTCATGAAAAATTTTTAAAACATACTCGAATCGTTTATTGATGCAGCGTAGAAATATAATGTTTATTAATCTATATATCGCATAGATAAAAATCTTAGTAAGTAGTCAACTAATAATAGCATCGTTTTTCAAGAAATAGTAAACGTTCAGTAACAGCAATTTAAAAAACATAACAAGTGATAATAATTGCTGATAAACGTGTGAAAGCTCATCGATTTGTATTTTTCGCAACATTAAACTCATAGACTTTTATTATGTTATAAATAAAGCCTCCGTGGGTCATATGGGCTGTTGCTAATTCTATAGAATCCTTCTAGTTGTTGCCTAATATAAACTTCGACGTTGTTTGTGTAATACATTTTGGCAGCACTAAGGCGAATATTTCCACACCATCTGTTTCCAACTCATCATCACATTCTGCCTTGCAGTTCTTTGGAACTTCTTCCATTAGATGATGAAGTTGAGCCTGCTTTGTTTCTAAATATAACATGTCTTATAAAACATGATATCTACATGGTAACTAGTTAAAACAGTAAAAGGAATTGTGATAACCAACATTTGTTTATATTTTGAAAAACTATGGTTAAAAACAAATGTAATTAGAAAGGGCGCGTCAGTCTGTGAGACGGAAAACATGAAAGAAATCGATACGTGAACTCGCACTGACTTTCTATTGTATACTGAAACGCGGACCACGGAATTAGGGTAGCTGCTGAAGGATTGGGGCCGATACAACCACAGACAGTTAAAATAATTCAGAATAGATAATAGATCGGTCTGTGGGAATGGTCGCGCCTCCTATAGGGTTAATACAACTTGTTTAAGTCCATCTATAATTGCAAAGACAATTAAAACGTTTCCAGAAACATAATTTATTTTAACTGATAGGCTTGAGAAAAATGAAGCATTTACTTTGAAATCGAAACAACGACAGTTTTTATACAATTTAAATACTTTACAAAAATAATATCACTTCAATAGCATCTTCCATTTTTACAAATTTTGTGCTAGCAGTATTTTTTGTTTGCTTCTTTTCAATTCGTCAATATTTTGTGAACTATTTAGCTAAAAAGAGAGCATACACAGACAATTCTGCATAACGTGGGTATCAGCTGGTAGTCGCAAAACGCGAAGAACACTTAGGAAAGATTCGTATTCCAATATTCCCTGATGCCCTGGATGAGACTAACACTGCTACAACTATGTCATGTAGGTATTTTGAAGTCGAAGCTCTTCAGCATTTAAAATTTGTACTTGAGCACGTAAGGATCAGATATTATTGTGATTGTTGTATCCTTAATATCGTTTCACCTACAGAAGCAGATACTTAATTGGATAAACGTTCCATTTCGGAAATACTGGCACCTCTAGTTGTAACAATGCAATTCATCACCGAGTTAGTCCTAATTGCTTAAAAATTATTACCTCTTTCTATCCTACCTCATATTTACACATCCTGTTCGTAGGTTTGCATCCACCAGAATGCATTTTAATCAAACAATATTTGTGTTTGATGAGTCAATTAGGGTCACGTGGAAAGTAATTTGTTATCATTAGGAGCTACAAATTTGTTACTGAATTATAAATTGCAATGCTCGTGCACATGTAGAACATAAATTATTGCGTGTTAAGCAACACGCAAATATTTTTGCATCATAACCATTAAAATCGCATTTTTATCCAACAGTTATTGGCAGCTAATAAATTATTTGTTAACAGTCATACAAATTCTTACTTAATTTGACTTCTAATATGGGTGTCACAGATGCTAATGCTAGCAATCTTCCTACTGTAAATGGAACATTTCATGTCATCTAATAGTTATTTAAATACCATTACGGCTAATTTTTGAAATGTTAAAAAATTAAACAAAATTGTAATTAGCCAACATTAATTGTAAACGCTACTCAGAATTATTCTTAATGACTTTATTTTACAAACAGTGGCCTTGCAAAATCTATTCGTGCCAGCTACTCTGTGAGACCGCCTTATTACAAACCAGAATACGTACAACAAAACAGCAAAATCACATGTCACTAATATTCGTAGCCTAAATTTCAATAGTGGTTAGTAGCACATTATTTGCATCTTCTAAAAATATTTTTGCGACGTTGAATATTAAAATATATCTATAGCTATTAAATCGCGTAATATGCACTAAGGTATTTCTTTAAAAACTACAGTATATGTACAATTAATATTGTCTAATGTTGCTTTAAATTCATTCTCAGGATGTTAAAGCTAGTTTTCTTCTGAGAAAATTAAAGTATAAATCCAACAATTCTAAGGTAAATTTAAAAAATGTAATTTAATGACAGTAGCAGATATTATGAGTACTTATTGAGGACAAATTCCTATTCAACCAATAAACAAGATTGTTCCGCAGAAACCTAGTTGCACATATTTACATATTTCCTGTATGTTCTCGTAGGGACAAAGTGTTGTATTTAAGCCGTGTATGCGCCAATTACAGACGAAGGTCGCAAACGAGCGACGCCACATAATGGAAACATGAAACAAAGAAACAATTCACTGGTCTATCGCTGCTATTAACTACTGTAGTATTATACTCATCGGGGGCCTACCCCCTTCACTCGGTTGTACTGGTAGTTTGTTTATAATACTTGGATGAAGTGAGTAACCCTCTGATTGGTTCGCTCTGGCGATTGCTTCCTTCTACATCATTGTCCATTAGATAATTACTTCTGATATAATACCATTTGAACACCTCAAAATCACTTACATTGTTGTACCTCCAAAGGGGTCAAGAGTGGAGGGATACTATGCACCTATGCACATGGGAATTCCCTAAAACGTATATAACAGGATATTGGGTGCAGTGCCAGATATAGCAATTCTGTGCATTTTAAAGAAGAAGAAAGAGGAATACCATCAACCTACTTATGACTTTCTGACATACGTGAGAATAATCTGGAACGTATATGCTACAGAATTTGGGGCCTAGAGCCCCGGTAAAGCAATTCTGTGCATTACAAAGGGCCAGATGGGGAAGAATACCCTTCACCTAATTATCTGTCTGACACATGTGAGAATTGCCTAGAATGTATATCCCACCGAATTTGGGGCTTAGAGCCCCGATACAGCAATTCTGTTCATTCTACAGGGCCAGCAGGTGAATAATACCAACAACTTATTTATGTGTCTGTGACACATGTGAGAATTGCCTAGAACGTATATGCCACCGATTTGGAACCAAGAGCCCCGGCACAGTAATTCTGTGCATTCTAAAGGGCCAATAGGGGTGGAGTACCACCGACATACTTATGTCTCTGTGAAACACGTAAGAATTGCCTAAATCATATATGCCACCGAATTTGGGCGTAGAGACCCGATACAGCAATTCTGTGCACTCTAAAGTGCCAGTAGGTGTATAATATCGTCCACCTACTTATGTGTCTGTGTTACATGTAAGAATTACCTAGAACGTACATACCACAGAATTTGAAGCCTAGAGCCCCGATACAGCAATTCTGTGCACTCTAAAGGGCCAGTAGGGCAACAATACTATCCACCTACTTAAGTCTTTGTGACACACGTGAGAATTGGCTAGAACTTATATGCCACAGAATTTAAGACCTAGACCCCCGGTAGAGCAACTCTATTCACTTTAATCCATGTTTTACCAAAGCAAGAAAAATTAAAAAAAAAATGATTTCAACCATTTATTGCTATTAGTTTTGCACTGGTGAATACAGTTGCATTACCAACATTTTTATTTTTTCGGTAGTTTTCAAAAAAATTGATGGAAGGTTTTCGCACCATTGGTAAAATGCATTAAAATATATTAGTACCTACCTATTTTGTATGATACTGATCGAAACAGTCAGTGTGCAGATGCACATTACACTTCTTACATAGAAATATTGTGATTATGGTAAACTTTACATTGCCGCCTAACTTTTTTATCCGCTTTCATAATCACGTGCCCAATGTGGTTTAGACGAAGTGAAGGGTTTCGCTCTGTTATTGTGCATTTTCAGCAGTCGAAGGG
>JABXWE010001639.1:0-46456 GCA_014611495.1 Limonius californicus
TTGAAAGCAGTTTTGACTAATTATTACTCATATTTAACTGCAATGTATATCGAGATAATAAATTAGAGTTTCGATTACATTAACTATTATCTCGATTGTTATAGATTTTTACTGCAATAAGATACCAATTCATGCGTTTGTTTTATTTTGTTTGTTTTTATCGTAATATACATAACCACTGTATACTTTAATGTAAATTCTTCCTGCACATATTTAATTTCTGTAGTTTTAATGTTATTAGCCAATATGGGTTTTGTTTGAGATCAAATATATTTACAAAATCCTCTTAATAGGTTTCTGTGGACAATTCAATAACACAATTGATTATGTAAAAGTTCAATCCTTTTCTATATCTTTTTCACATTTCCATTAGTTCACTGGGTCGTTTCTATGTGTCTTCTGTCCTTATCACACAAAGACAAATATACTCCGCTTTAGAGCCCCATTTATTATTTCAACGATCCAAAGAACAAAGTCATCAGAAATCTTAAATTTGCAAATAGAAGAATGGTGTCGCTTTGATGCTTCTCGTGAATTTATTTTTTATACAGAAAAATCGCTTTGAGTGAGCCTTTGTTACTACTAACGAGAGCAAATTTTATTCCACTAATGCAAATTTCAGCAGAGGTTTCTATATTCGTTTTGTTGGCGGTTGCAACAGATGGCTTTTAGAAATCTGCATAATTTAAATTGAGTGACAATACAGCTTATATAGGTATTGGCTGTTCAGGTTTTACACGAATTAAACGTACTGTGTAAAGCAGGGAATAAATCTCTTAACAATTTAAATATAATCATATTATAATGCTCTAAATTGCAAGGCCTAGGGTTTAGGTGGTGTCAATTTAACGGCGAGTGAACCTAAATGAAACTCATTAAGACGTCCTTTAATTAACTATTACCCACTGATACGGCTTCGCTTGGAAATTGGCGCATAAAATATTTTATATGATGTTGGTTCATAATAATGTGATAAATAGCACTGACCCAAAAATATAATAAAAATGGATGATAAAAGATGCTACGCTGCCTTGACAAAGTGAACTATCTTCCTAATGTGTTTGAAAACAAATGGTACGGAAAAATATGAGTTCCTTCTTTTATATATTTCAGGATATTGCGAAATAAATCCAGTCGACACCTGCAAAATCGAAATGGTGGGCGGTTACCTGAAGGTTTGTAAATATGTTATGGTTCTGAAAGCAGTATTCGTTGGTGGCATAATAAAAAGCGCTATCAAAGTAATTTTTCACTGCTAATACAGTATATGCGATTAACAAGATTCTCGATAAGGGTTGAATGTAGAAAAGCTATATCTATAATTAATCTATACAGTAACATTAGCAACAATTAATTGATAATTATCGAAGAAAAATTAAATAGCTACAACTGGATTTCCTATAGAACACAATAATTATTTTATGAACGCATAGTATAGTATCCCCAGAGATTAACATCTTCATATAATTACCTCACTCTTTCACACCTGCTGAAACGGTATGTTTGAGTGGCTTGATAAATCTGAACAGATTGTATACACGGTTTTATCGAGATATATACTTAAAAGAGCTGCACAAACTGCCTTAAGTTGTCAACCATTGCTAAATGGGGGCATTTGTTGTTAAAAAATTACTAACTTCATTCTAAGTAGAGGTTTGTGTACCACAACAACTATATAGACTTATTTAAACAAGTGCATATTGCAGTTTGCTTCGCAATAAAACATACCCTAAATATCAATTATAACTTATTATAACATAAAATAGAATTTACAAACAATAACTGTTATGAGACGGATACAAACCATATTTAGACAAATACGTGGTTAGATAAATTAGGGAGGACTTATGCCCCATCAACTGCCTCTTTCGCCTCCTTAGAAATGAATATATAATGTAATCAATACAATAGATATTTTCCTACTCCTGTGTCTGAAAGTACACATTTTCTAATTCTTTTCAGTGTAGAAAGTAACTGTTTTCCGCAAGTGTGCTTCAAAACTTTGTCGCACACTTGAGCACACGTTTACCTACCTAAGCGAACAGCAATGGCGACTTACATTTCTAAATTGTATTTACCTTCGTAATTAGTAATTACAAAAATAGTAAATTTGCATTAAAAGTGATTTAATGGACAATACCCACGAAGACAGCAAGTTTTATGTACGCCTCCCGCCGTAGAAGAAAGAGCGAAGAAGGTAACATTGAGTTTGTTACCAGAACAATCAGAAGATGTTTTATTTATTTCTTTATCGTATGGCTACACATGAGTAAGTATTTATCTTAAATATTTTAAATATTTACATTTACATTTTCGAACCAAGTAACAGCCGATGGGGTGGCTCTCAAGAAGTCTTTAATTGTGCAATCATCACACAGCCAATATTGCCCGCTGTCCCATATACGCCTCCTCCAGGTTTTTCCAATTTCCACTATCTTGAGCAGTTGCAACCCAGTTTGTTAAAATCCTTTTCAAATCGTCCGTCCATCGGGTGGGTGGTCTCCCTCGACTTCGCTTGTCAGCCCTCGGCCTCCACTCAATAATCTTTTTCGTCCATCTTCCATCTGTCTGTTCTAGGAAAGTTACCGACAACAATTCACCGACTGGTAAATTTGTCGCATATAAAATTCACCGACTCGCCATCCGTCGAAAGGAACATTCATCGATTCTACAATTGATCGCTGATGATTTATTTATTAAAAACCGTAAAACGTGGAAAACTGTTTTAAGCTCATTTAATTATTTCGTATCAGAATGTACTGTCTATATTTCTAAAAAATTGAAATTAAATGATTTCAATAAAATGTGTTTCATTTAAAATTTACAGGTACGTACATCATTATCATTTTCAGGAAAACAATTCAAAATCAGCAGATTTTAATTTTTTAGAAATATTGACAGTACTTTATGACACAAAATAAATAAATGAGCTTAAAACAGGTTTCTACGTTTCTGGTTTTTAATAAATAAATCATCAGCGATCAATTCTAGAATCGGTGAATTTTCCTTTCGACGAATAACCAGTCGGTGAATTTTCCATGCTACAAATGTACCAGTCGGTGAATTTTCCAGTCGGTGAATTGTTGTCGGTGAACTTTCCGTCGGTGAATTGCAGTCGGTGAACTTTCCGGATACCGGCCAGCCGATCGCCACTTCGATTTGCTATCTTTTCTATTACGTCCTCTACTCCCGTTCTTCTACGTATCTCTTGATTTCTTATTTTATCTTTCAGTGTTATTCCCAACATCGATCTTTCCATCTTCCGTTTTGCAACACTCAGTTTTCTTGTTGATGTTTTTGTCTCTGCCCCTTATGTGAGCACTGGCAGAACACATGTATTGAAAGTTTTCCTCTTTAAACGCATAGGGATGCTATGTTTAAAGATATATCTGAGTTTGCCCTATGACGCTCAGCCTACATTAATTGTGCAATGACTGGGCCTATTTTCGCAGTCGTAGGCACGATGGTGGATTGTTCGCCTTTCGTCGCCACAGTCGCATATACAAGTTTCGGGTTTGCCCCATCTGAATGGAGAGGCGGCGCATGTTCCACAGTTTGTACGAATTCGGTTTAATCTGCTCCATGTTTTACGTGGTAGAGTAAAACCAGGAGGTGTTTGGTGTAAAGAATTCCGTGGATGTCGAGGGGGGAGCACTATTTTTCCACTCTCGTTCCCTTTTTTGTTCTATGTTGAAATTGTGGGCAATTAAGCGTTTAGCGGTTTAGATGGGCGGTCTTTTGGAACATAGTGTGTGGCCCAGATGCATGATGTCTTCGTGAATCTTCAGTTGCGCATTTCTTTGGAATATTCTGTCTATACCCTCTACATAGAGCTTTTGAACGGCGATGTTGGGGAGGTGGGATGTTGCTTAAAATAGGCAGTCAGTACGTGGGAGTAGGTTCTGCTGATGATTCGCATAGAGTTATGTAGTTGAACATCTACTATCTTCGTGTGTGGGCTGTTCAGTCATACTGCAGAGCAATTCAACATTGGCCATTTTGTTATTTAGGTGAAAACACGGTGCGTCGATTTTAGATATGCTGCTGTCTATGCTATGTCTCCATTCCATAAAGTAGTCGTTCATGGTTGTTAGATCTTCGCTAAGTACGTCTTCTGGCACAGAAATGTTTTGGTGAATGAATCCTAAGACCATGTCGTCGGCATAATTTGATTGTGTAACGCGTCACCTTAGCTACGCCCCACACCACTATAGTCCAGGCCCGCACCTGAACTCTCAACTACCCATCTACCGCACACCAACTAGAGAGCGCGCTGTCCGCAAATATCCCTACACAAGATAATGTCTTTCGCGCTTAAAAGCAGAAGCCGGCCCGCTGTGAAGGCAAGCAATCGCTCACTGTAGTTCGCTTCTCCTCGTTGAGAACTTATTCGAAACGCACCGCTTATTTTCCATCGTTCTTTCAACGTTATATTTGTGTTATTATTACTGTTCTATTTTGTTTGTGTTCTGTGAACCTATAGTTTGATTTTAATAAATCATCTATTACAATTTTTATCGAGTTCGATTTATTCAGCTTACGCTGGTTTATCATAGCTCACAATTTTCAAAGTGTTCTCAGCCTACTGCTTTCAATTAAATCACCCGTTTGAAAGCCTGGCTACCACAATTGTTATTTTGCAGTTGATGGTTTTAAAGAGTTTGTATTTATGACGCCTTGTCGCCAGATCGTGTTGAACGCTGCGGTAGGGTCTATGAAGACCGCTGACGTTTTGTGCCGATTTTGAAAGCCGGCTTCTATGAACGCTATGAACTTGGCCGCAGCAGCTTCCGTTTTTGAGAAAACCCTCATGCTCCACAGAGACGTATTTTATTATTTTATCGAAGATTTAACTTTCCGTAGTTTGTAACACGAACTGAGGAAGGCAATTGGCCTATAGCTTTCTGGCTTATGTTTACCTTTGCCTGGTTTAAGTAGTGACATTATTTTGTATGCCTTAAGTTTAAACGGCAGGTTGCCAGTAATGAGGATTACGGAATAGAACTTAGCTAACCAGTTTCTGGCTACAGAGCCGCAGTGGAGCAAGAATTCTGAATGGACTCCATTGTAACCTGGAGCTATTTCAATCTTCATGTCCTTTATCGCGCTAGATATCTCATTTGTTGAAAAAGACTTTGCGAGGTTTGATTCTGCAGTATTTCCCTTGTTTAGTTGTCTTAGCTCTTTTTAATCAGTGTTGTAGGTTTTTTGTCGCTAGTGGCTTTAGATGTCGAGACAATATGATTTTCAACCAGGTGTGTGTGCTTACAGTTGATTCTATTCGGGCAGGTGGGGAACTCGACCTCAGTTTTCGTAGAAGACTCGAAGACTTCTTGCTGGAATGCTTGAAGTCACAAGATCAAGATAAATTGGTATTACCTCAGTGAAAGGTGCTTGGTAATCCTTGGTTACACTTAACGAAGTTATGAACAAAGGTAAAATGGCAAATCCGGTTTTAGGAGCTTCATTTCTTTACAATATGTAAATTAAACCCGAATGCGGCTGAGGCTTTTAAGTCGAGTAATAAGAAGCTTGTAAATCCTTGGCCTACAAGTATCTTCTTAAAACGGATAACGGTACATCTTGACGTGGACTATATCTGTTATCCTACGCAAAATTTGATATTTGTTGGAAAGAGAAGAGGGTTTCCACTATGACCGAAAATGTTTTACTAGCGTAGTTTGCAATTTCAATTTTTCACAGTATATTGAATCATAACGTATACTACATGTAATCCTAAAATTAAGACTACCTATATAAATTGCAACTCAATGGCTGTTAAGGAGTTGTACTCCTCTTCAGTCGGTCCTACAAGACTACACATGACAAAAAAGACCTAAATAATTACAGGTTAAACAGAAGTTGTTATTAAAAAATAGTAAAACATATTATATGACGGATTTATGATGCTACCGGGAGGCAGGAGCCGTAGTTTGCTAAGAAGTGTGAATTAATAAAATATGGAACTCTATGGAGCGAGGATTCAATGTTGAAATCGACTCTTATTGTGAAGAAAAATATGTACTTTCGGGCGCCGGAGTAGAAAAAGTTATATGTGAAACATTATAATTCATAGAATTTCAGAACAGATAAATTCAGATACTGAGCTACTTCAGTAAAGAAAATCTACCTCCCAAAAATATGATTCTGCAAACACTGCATTTGCATACAGACACTTTGATTTATCTAAAAGTTTACGAATGCTTTCTCCTTCATTTTCTGCCTACTCAGAACATATTTTAGTGCGAAGGCAAGAGTAGGTGTAATGTGAATTTTCTTATATTTATCCAGTTGTTGATCCATGCTCCATGAATATTGCTAATTTTTTAGATATGAAACACAAACTTCAATTAAGCGATAGCTTGCCACTTTAAGGCAGTTTATGCGACTTACATACAAATTTTAAAATCTGTCGATTTTAAGTTATATTTACTTCTAAATATTGTGTGTTATATAATAGAAATAGCTGTAGTAATATAGTTTCTTCGATAAGTTAAATGATTGTAAATATTATAATTTGCACGGGTTAAGTACAATCACATGCTTTGATATCCACAGCCAATTTTAGCGGTCATTTTGTTGATCTTAGTGTATTTTATAGATTTAAGTAGTGCTGCCAGAGATGATTCTAAAAATGTTCTTTGCATTTATACTTTGACCTGAAGTGCCTTTCCCTCGTTATAACGGAATTCGCGCCTTGCTTGCTTGCTTGCTTTGAAAGAGCGAGATCTAGGACGCGGTTTTCCAAGCATCTCTATGCACTTAGGCCACATTTGGACCATTGTACACCCTAACTAAGAATTTTGCCTATCTGGGGTAATTCCAACTCCAGTAGTGATTTTTAACGTGTCACACATCGCAGTGGCACGGGACCTACGGCTTTACTTCTTATCCGACAGAAGGCGCAATTTCAGATTTTTCGCGCCTTACTCTGATTTTAGTAATGTTTAACACTACCACGAATTTACATCCAATGGACGTATAATTGAATGTCAACGAATATATAATAGCAATAATTAACAATTATTCTAACGAAATAGTAATTCATACACACTAACACATTTACTAGACCACAACAAACTAAAGCTAATGTAGATTACTTTTTATTTTAGGGAAGTTTTGTCAGGGCGCGCACTTTTGATTTTATTATTGATAATATTAATGTTCTAATGATGCTGCGTGCACAGAATATTTCAAAGTGGCGCGGAGAGGGTCATACATAAGCGACAGATCTCGCTATCCGCTAGGCCAAGAAACTAGCTCTTTGTTTAGAAACTATTGACAATACGTTCTCTTAATAGATACGTTAATTTCATTTCATGCATGTCAACTGGTGTAGTAATCCTCATCGTTTTCCCTTTTTTAGTATTTGAGCAGTTTATATAAGCGGCACAAAAAATCTTGACTAGTTGGTAACTGTCAGGGTATATTTCCGCATTTAAAATTGTTTCTTGCGTAGAATTTCTATATCAACACTTAGATTACATGAAAAACTAAAGTATTTCTAGTTTATTCTATCTTAGGGATATCGATGGGCAGTGCGAATACGCGCTGGTAGTCGAGGTCACAGTGAAATGCGGCCGATCGGCCGCGAGTTTGAATCCCGGCTGAGGCAACGACTGTATGTCACTTAGTTAAGTTTAAGGTGCATGTTGTATGAAAGGTTAGTATGTAAAGGACACCCGCACCCCGCTAAAGTAATGCGAAAGCGGCTGGGGGGGGGGACGATAGTATGAATGAATAAAAAAAAGTGTTTATGTTACCTTCCGTAATATGTTCTACGAGTGCTTGATCTCCTACGAGATATAGTAAATTTTGCGTAATTGTTTATAACGTCATATTCTAATTTTTACGGCTTTCTGTTGTTTTACTTTAGGAACAGAAAAATAAAATAAACTATGTGCGGATTGCCGGTTTAAGGTGATGTGAAGAGTTCAGAAAGAGGTACATTAGTTTATAAATTTCCAGTCTGCACGTACTTTTTGTAATATTAACTATTAGAAGTTACTTGAAGGAGTCAGTCTATAACTAAGTATAAAACTGCAAGCAGTTATATAGACTTTCCAGCGCTCGACCTAGTTAAAAATTACATCCCTAAAACAGACTACCTAAAGTGTGAAAAAGTGAAGCTTTCGGTAATTGTATTAAAACGCTATAAAAACTTTATGGAAATACCAATGAAATTGAAATTGAATTCAACAGCCGTCAGGAAATTTCTGCATTATATTTATAATCTAATTGAACCAAAAAAAGTTTGCTTTAGGTACAAATGAAAGATACCAATTTTGTTTATTGAGGGATATTATCATTCGAAAAATATGGTACGTGGAGTTCTAATTGAATTATTTATTTTTTAATTATTTTGCAATTTTTTTAAATTTGGTTTTGGCTTGTAGAAGATAAAGTATGATGAAGTATAAACGCTTACTAGCGTTTATACTTTTATGAAATGCCAGAGTTCTGCATAACACCATTCAATATTCTATGTTTCGTACACATGTGTATGGCAGATTTGACAGGTCTAGTATCGGAGTTCATGGTAAACACATTATTCCTCGTAATCCGCTGTTAAAATGGCAAGAAATATTATTGTAATATTGCAATTTCAGAATAAAAATAATCATATCGTTAGAGAATGGTGCTGACCAACAGAGTACTACTCCTACATAATTTACTTAAATACTAAAGTTTGGGAGAAACGTGTACTTAAAATCATCAAAATGTTCTGAATATATTCCAAGGTTTTCAAAATGCACGGAATGCGTAAAGCGGAAGATTTGGACAAATTGGTGATCTTTAAAAATTTTTATTTTTAGTGTATGGTTATGTAAATAATACAAGGTATAGATATATAGTCTTTTAACATGCGTTATTAATCGACATCTGTTAAGAGAAAAATCTGCAATTTAGAAATAAGAAGACTTGGAAATATTATTTTCCATAGATGTGGTCTTTCCGTCTCAAAAGTATATTTTTAACATTTCTTTATTAACTTCATTACACAAAAATATACATTTTTCTACAGCTGTCAAAAAAACGTGACATTTATGTATCGCTATCAAGTTGCAAAGTTTGTCATTTTTGATTAATGAAAAAAAATATTTTTTCACAGTGAAAAAATATTTTTTTTTCACTATGAACACGAAATTAGATTGACAGTAACAGAAATGAAGAGAGGAATAACCAGAGGTAATTTTAATGAAGTTTAATGGTTTTATTAACAACCTAATTACGAAATATAAATAACACTCCTAATAATTACTTTGAAAAATGAAAATTAGAGGTGCATGAAGAAAATGTTTTTTTCGTAGAACACCACTGCCGAAACTGATCATAAGTTTTTTCATACTGTGGTCTTGATTTTGCTGGTAAAAGATTCTAAATTGCTGCACTTGCAATTTCATTTATTTCTTCGTTTTCACTGCTGGAATCCATTAAAATTAAATCCGCTTTACATTTTTTTTCAACTGTCACTTTTATTTACCATCGTAACCATATGAACTCAGCGGTAACTTGAAATATCAGAGAATTTTTTGGAAATAATCGTGAAAATAATTATTACTGTTACTTTCTTATTTTTTTGACTGCTGTAGAAAAAAAGTTGTTTGTAATTCGTGCACAATTCGTGTTTTAATGGCGCTTTCGAATGAGTTTTGAGTCTCGACCTAACGGTCTCGACTGAAACTAACATTCTCACGCGCCATTAAAAAAACACTCATTTTGCGCACTTAATACAAAAATAACTATTTCAACATTGTAAAACAATGTGTAGCCCCCTATAATACGAGGGAGTATTGATGTATAGTTAGCCTGGAAAGTTTCTAGTAAAGAACAGCGAATATGGTTGTTATGGTTACAACTATGATGTTTTATAAATAAGTTGTGAAAGTTTTACATCCATAAGTTGAACGGTGATCAAACTGTGAATTGTTGAAAACAGCATGTCTAAGAAAATAATAAAATTTGAAAAAATCGAGTTTCTGTCAGTTATTAAGTATTAATTTTTGAAAGGGTTATCGAGCAAATAAATTTTTGATGATATGATAGAAACCTTAGGTGATCAGTGTCTTTCATACGCCACTATTAAAAACTGCGTTGCGGAATATAAAAAAGGAAGATCAGATGTGAAAGATGAGCAACGCCCTGGAAGACCAATTTTTGTGACCACCCCCGAAAACATTGATTCTGTCCATGATATGATTCTAGAAAATCGACATATTGGGATTAAGAATATTGCAGAAGTATTGCACCTTTCCTATGAAGGTGTGTGTCATATCATGCTTCACGACTTGGGTATGAGTAAGCTTTCGGCCAAATGGATTCCCAGATGCTTGAACGTTGATCAGAAGCGCGTTCGATTGACAACGTCAAAGGAATTCTGCCGCCGTTTTGCAGAAGATTCCTCAAACTTTTTGGATCGGCTTCTTACTATATGGACGTAACGTGCATCCATCACTATGAATCAGAGACTAAAAGGCAATCCAATCAGTGGAAGCATGTTGGTTCTCCATGGCCCAAAACATTTCGTGTTCAAATATCGGCTGGCAAGATTCTTGCTTCAGTTTTCTTGGACAAAGATGGGATAATTTTGATAAATTATTTGGAGCGGGGTAGAACTATAACAGAACCATGTTATACTGAGTTGCTAATTAAATTACGTAAGGAAATTGTGGAAAAATGCCGCGGAATACTTGCCAGAGGTGTGCTCTTTTTGCAAGACAACGCTCCTGCTCGCAAGTCGTTGATTGCACTGCAAAAATTTGTGAAATTGGTTTTGAATTGGTTAACTACCCGCCCTATTCTCCGGATTTAGCACCGTCAGACTATTATTTGTTCCCAAAACTTAAAAAACATTTGAAAGGTAAAAGATTTTCGACAAATTACGAAGCAATATGTGTCGTTGAGGAGTGGTTGCAGACCAAGACAAAGATTTTCTTTTAAATAGCTTAGAATTACTCTATGAACATTCTGCTGAATGTATAAGTCTTAAAGGACATTATGTTGATAAATAAAATTTTGTTGTGAAATATTGTGGCGTATTATACGGTAGGTAGTATCAATACCCCCTCGTACTGTAATATTTTGTCACTACAAAATCAAATTAATTCGATTTGCTGGATCTAATTTTGTATTAACTCCGAGTGTTTGTATAGCTGTTATGAGTTCTTGTGTTGCTGTGTTTTTTTGCCTTATTTCGTTCAGTTATAATAAACTGTACGTCCAATGGGTATGCCGATATATATATGGTATACGGTTTCTGTAATGGAAATGCTAATATGGCAGAACAAGACTACCGGGCGCGTTTTTCAAACCGGAAATATCCTAGAGGAAATGTATTTGGAAGGCTGGACCAACGTGTTCGTGAAACTGCTACGTTTGTCAAAAAAAAAATGGCAACGCTGGTTGACCAAGGCAAAGCGGCACAATACAAGTAACAAGACCGTAAATTTGGTTCTATGCGAAAATCTTATTTTTACATATCATGTCTGCAAAGTACAGCTTCTCTATGAGAATGATGATATATACGGATTGAATTTTGCAACACTATTTTAAATAGTATTCGTGACAATGGTGGCTTCTTAAGAGGTACCCTTTGGAGCGATGAATGCATGTTACCAGGGATGGTGTGTTTTATATGCGTAAGCATATAATACCCACTATTGAGCCGAGGCAAACACACGCGAATTTCGCGAATATGGTCAGCAAAGAAGATTTTCCGGTAATATATGGCTGGGCATAATAAACCACAGGGTTGTTGGATCAATTTACCTACCAAGTCGTCTTAATATCGCTGAATACTTCAATGCTTTGGGATAAGTTATTGATAAGGTTCCATTGAACATACTACCTAATATAATATATATGCGCGACGAGCTCCTGCTCATTTTGTCCGTAATGCAAGAGAGTGCTTGGAAGAACACTTCCTAAACAGATGGGTTGGACACAGTGGTCCCACTTTACGCTCGAGATTACCCAATTTCAATCCTTCAGATTCTTTTGGTTGGGAAAGAAATTATTTATTAAAGAAGAAGTGTATGCTGCACCTCCACCAAACGCTGACAAAGTTAGAAATAGAATTAACGCACAGTATTAGATATTACACTAGAAATACTGGAGCGAGTAACGCAAACGATAGCACGAAGATTGAAACTATGTTTACAAGCAGACGGTTATCAATTCGAACAATTATTATAAGTAGGTTA
Organism: Limonius californicus; assembly: GCA_014611495.1. Lineage (NCBI taxonomy): Eukaryota > Metazoa > Arthropoda > Insecta > Coleoptera > Elateridae > Limonius > Limonius californicus. The sequence goes on from JABXWE010001639.1 coordinate 12,204, forward strand.
TTGTTATAAGTAGTTAGTTACCGTGCATAGTAACTACACCTGTTTGGGAGTAGTATTGCCAAACGTATGTTTCTTTTAAATAGTTATATATGGCTATGGTAATATATGGCTGGGCATAATAAACCACAGGGTTGTTGGATCAATTTACCTACCAGGTCGTCTTAATATCGCTGAATAGCTCAATGTTTTGGGGTAAGTTATTGATAAGGTTCCATTGAACATACTACCCAATATAATATATATGCGTGATGAGCTCCTGCTCATTTTGTCCGTAATGCAAAAGAGTGCTTGGAAGAACACTTTCTAAATAGATGGGTTGGACACGGTGGTCCCGCATTACCCTCGAGATTACCCAATCTCAATCCTTTAGATTCTTTTGGTTGGGAAAGAAATTATTTATTAAAGAAAAAGTGTATGCTGCACCTCCACCAAACGATGACAAAGTTAGAAATAGAATTAATGCACAGTATTAGATATTACACTAGAAATACTGGAGCGAGTAACGCAAACGATAGCACGAAAATTGAAACTATGTTTACAAGCAGACGGTTATCAATTCGAATAATTATTATAAGTAGATTATTGTTATAAGTAGTTAGTTATCGTGCATAGTAACTACACCTGTTTGGGAGTAGTATTGCCAAACGTATGTTTCTTTTAAATAGTTCCTGAAAACACAGGAAGCATTGTACAACATTTTAGTATTAAGATTTTCGACTAAGTATTTTACGAAGAACATCGCCACGTGTAGCTTTATACATACACTGTATTATTACAATGGTGGTACCACAAGAAAGAAAAACATACAACCCATGAAAAGAAACGTTACTCGGTAAATGTGGGCGCTCTAATTGCTAGAACAACCTTGATTCATTCTGTTGAGTATTGCCATTTAAATGTTCGCGCCGTTTTCATATTTCCTGCTAGGGAGATGCGCATCCTTGGTGCCGCCTCCCTCTCTTTTTTTGTTGAGCGCCATCTTATGTGTGTCTTTCGTGGTGGTAAGAGCATGGCGAGCTGTGTTTTCGCTAAATTGCCTGTGTTTTTGTTTGTTCTTGGTTTTTTCACATAATATGTAAACGTTAATGTGTGATCATTAAATTAAGTGTAAAAACAAGTTACTACGAGCGTTTTTCTATGTACTTTATACCCGGCGTCCCCTATGCAAGCTCTTAGCATTACATAGAGCTGGTCTTGCAAAAAATGGTTTCAACCAGCCATCTTAACTACAGCTAGTTTCTCAAAATTCATTCTACTCAAAAACATGGTCCTTCGAGCCGGATTTCCGTGGAAACTCCGGAAGATTCAAGATTAAATTCTGCAACATCCTGGGCGTACCTGACGCCATTTTGCAAGCCACGTGTCTTCACAGGCAAATAGATGCAATTTCCGGCTTGCATACATTTACGTCATCAACTAGAATAGCAGACAACAGGGTTCTGAAGAAGCTAAAACGGTCTTCGAGGTATCCAGCAGGTATTTCGCTGCAATATCTACAACTACAAAGTGCTAAATGTTACCGGAAACGGATGGCGGCCATTATTATGTCAACTGCCTTGCCGTTCTGATCCTAGGTGGCGCGCGCATTATTTCATTACTACCAACACTGCCAGGGTTGCCAACCAAGCCACCAACGAAGGTAACTAGGTTAGCTTCTACCATTATATCCTTACATTATTCCTATGTTATTTCTGTTCACCGAGTTCGAGGTTGCTTCTGCTATTTTACTGTTTTTAGAGAATTACTTGTCAGTTTCATCTGTGTCTATGAGCAGGTTTACGCCACTAACCTTTGTTGTTAAAGTTGGTACTACTAGAACTTGAATGTGTAACTAACACAAACATTACTATTTTACATTACTATTACTAGCAATTTGGGCATCATATTGCCGCAATATTCTAATTTTACTTAGACTGTCATTGTGCAAGGAACTGTCAACCTCTTTCTAAATACATTATTATTGTTATTTGAAATTCTAATTTCGAACGTTTAGGTTACACAAAATGCCGAAAACAAAAGAAATAAAGCTTCTGTTAGCTACCAAGCAATCTATGATAGGCAAACTAATTAACTTTGAGCAGATTGTCGCCTCTACTCCTAATAAATTTACTGATGCTGCTACTCTTACTAAACTTCAATTACACTTGGATAATATGAAAAACATTCCTGAAAAGTATGAGGAGCTTTGCATTCAGCTTTCTGTCCTGTCAGGTGATGAAAATGAGGATGAATCAATTGAATGGAAGGATTTTTATAATAGATATGTCGATTCTAGGCCGCGTGCTACAATTTTGTTAGCTGATAATTCTCCTACATCAAAACTTGAAAGCTCAAATGTTAGTTCCGCTCCTTTACAATCATCAGTAAATATTAATAATGCCAAACTAACGCGCATTTCAGTGCCATCTTATGATGGTAATTATACTACATTCACTTCCTTTTATCAATTGTTTGTCTCTTTGGTTCATCACAATAACACTATAAGTGACGTGGAAAAGTTTGTATATCTTAAAACGAGTCTAACTGGAGTAGCGGCTCAAACAATAGCTAATATCCAACCATCTGAAGAAAACTACAAAATCGCCTTTGATTTAATATGTGATCGCTTCAACAACCCTAAATTAATTACCCTTAATCACATAAAAGGTATAATGGATTTAAAGCCGATAGGTAAACATAGTAGGTCCGATGACCTAAGAAAGTTGTTTGGCGAATATTCAAACCATCTTCAAGCCTTAAGCAATCTTAACATTCAGGTTGAGCATTCTGCACCCTTTATCTATTATATCTTAATGTCTAAATTTGATGTGCTTACCAAATCAAAATTTACCGAGTTCAAACCTCGCGCCATTCCAACTTTAATGGAAATCCATGACTTCCTGCGACAATACTGCGAGACGTTGGAAGAAGTCGACACGAATAATAAAGATTGTGGCAACTTGAAGCTTTACAATTTTTCGAATCCAAGCAATCACGCAAACAACAAGCATAACTTTTCAAAGGCGAAATCGGGCAACTTTAAGCAATCCCTTGTGGTGACACATGACAAAATTTCTTGCCAACATTGCAAAGGAGAGCATTTTATCACACAATGCCCTACCTTTCTATCGCTTGCTGTGAAACAAAGGTTTGATAGAGCAACTGAGTTAAATTTGTGCAAAAATTGTTTAAGGCACTCAAGCCAAAATCCCTGCAACTCAAAATTTAATTGCAAAATCTGCCACAAAAGGCACAGCACCTTGCTACACTTAGCGCAAGCAAGCACCAGCTCCACGGCTCGGACTAGTACCGCTCCGGCGCAGAGCGCGCTTAATTCCCAACAGGAAGGCGCAATAAATGCCACACCTGAAGTAAATACTAACACTACCCTTTCTTGCTTTCGCAAAACAGACGTGCTACTTTCCACTGCCGCTGTAAATGTACGGGCAAATAACAACAAATGGTATACCGCTAGAGTAATCCTAGACAGTGGTAGTCATTCTAATTTTATCACTGAAGAATTTTCTAAACTGTTAGGCTTAAAGACGCAAAAGATTGCCACCCAAATTCTGGGAATAAATTCTTGCTCAGCCCAATCAAATTCTGCTGTCAATGTTCAAGTAGCTTCTAAGCACAACGACTTTCAGATTACCTTGAATTGCTTGACAATACCAAAAATCGCCGAAAGGCTACCCCTTCAGTCTTTTGACAAATCAATCTTAAATATCCCAGATAATATCCGACTTTCTGATAATACCTTTAATGAATCATTGCCAATTGATATTCTCATCGGCGCTGGTAATTTCTACAACTTGATGTGCGTGGGCCAAATTTCTCTAGGAAAACACAAGCCTACACTACAAAAAACCTTACTAGGGTGGATCATATCCGGCACATATAAGCCTAATCAACGTCCAGACGATGTAGTCAGTGCAAACCTAATACTTGACGATTGCTCTGATTCAATGCTCTCATTGGACAACTCGCTTCAAAGATTTTGGCAATTGGAGGACGTGCAGCCTCATAACCCATTATCGAAACTTTCTCGCGAAGAAAGGTTCTGCGAAGAGCACTTTTCTCGCACAATATCCCAGGACGACTCGGGTCGTTTTACCGTTGCTATACCATTCAACTCAAAATTATCTAAACTAGGGCATTCAAAGGAACACGCTGTAAGCCGATTTCTAAATCTAGAAAGAAAACTTCTAAGGAATCCGGAGCTCCATTCTGAATATCGTAAATTTATTCATGAATACATTGACTTAGGGCACATGTCTGAACTTACTGTTACACCTGACAGCCTTTATACTATTAATACTATGGATTACTCACTTAATTCATCCAAAATTCCCGCGTACTACTTGCCTCATCATGCGGTAATTAAATCTAACTCCTTAACAACCAAGCTACGTGTTGTCTTCGACGGGAGCGCGAAGTCCAGTTCTGGTATATCAATAAACGACGCACAAGTTGTCGGCCCAGTAACGCAGGACGATTTATTTACAATCCTGTTACGTTTTAGGCAACACAAGATTGCTTTGACAGGCGACATAGAAAAAATGTATCGCCAAATCCTGGTGCATCCTTCGGAAAGGAAATTTCAACGAATCCTCTGGCGTGATAATCCAAGTATTGAAATTAAAACATATGAGTTGCAAACTATCACCTATGGGACAGCTAGCGCTAGTTATCTAGCCACTAAATGTTTGCAGCACCTGTCCGAAATACATTATGATAATTTTCCTAAAACATCAAACATGCTAAGGTCCGATTTTTATATGGACGATCTTCTTACCGGTGCAGACACGGTTCAGGAAGTATTAAAAATTCAAAACGAGCTAACATCTATTTTGTCAAGTGCAGGGTTACCTATTCGTAAGTTCCTATCCAACAATTCTGACGTCCTGTCCACTGACATAAATTCTAGGTCATTTTATACTATACCATTTGGTGAACGAGAGAATGCCAAAACGCTAGGCTTATCTTGGAATGCTCCTGCTGACGTCATTCAGTACCACCCTCAAATAGAATCTAATTCATCAACCAATTCTAAACGCGCAATTTTGTCAATTGCACAACTGTTTGACCCTTTAGGTCTACTTTCGCCTATTATTATTACAGGCAAATTATTAATACAAAAACTGTGGAAATTGAAAATTACATGGGATGAAAGCATTCCAGAGAATTTAAATTCGGAATGGAACTTATTCAAATCTCAGCTAGCTACCTTAAATATCTTAAAAATCCCAAGATGTGTAGTCTCCGTCAATTCTATTTCATTGGAGCTACATGGATTCAGCGATAGTAGCTCCGTCGCATTTGGTGCTTGCGTCTACATCCGATGCGTAGTTTCCCACAATAATGTACATACTAACTTGTTGTGTTCAAAATCACGCGTAGCTCCCTTACAAGGCGCTACTATCCCAAGACTTGAATTGTGCGCTGCTCTGCTCTTAGCGCAACTGGTCCAGAAAGTTAAGAAGTCCCTTTCTCTTAATTTTCACAAAACCTTCTTATGGTCGGACTCTACTGTAGTATTAAACTGGATAAATTCAGCACCAAATAAATACAAAACCTTTGTAGCAAATAGAATAGCGACAATCCAAGAAATCTCTAACTCACTTGATTGGCATCATGTACCATCAAAACAAAACCCAGCCGACTTAGTCTCTAGGGGTTGCTCCTCGAATGAACTAATAAATAATTCACTGTGGTGGCAAGGTCCATCCTTTTTAGCTTCCACATTAAAACAATGGCCCAAGCCACTACAATCTAAAGCTGAAAATATGCCCTCCGCAGAACTTAAGAAAAACTGCAATTTTTCTGTGAATTTTTTGAATATTCAAGGCTCAACAAGTTTTGAAAGATTTTCCTCTTTATCAAGGCTAAAACGTGTAGTCGCTTGGATAATCCGATTTAAAACAAATTGCAGGCTTCCCAAGTCGCAACGAATTTGCACTAATATACAAGTTGCTGAAGTACAAGCTGCTTTGAACATTTTGATTAGATTATGTCAAGCCGAGGCTTTCGGCCAAGAAATTCAACTTTTGCAGTCTAAAAAACCTTTGAAACCTAATTCAAACATTTTGCCATTGAACCCATTTTTAGATGAAGAAAATCTGCTGAGAGTGGGCGGCCGTTTGAGGAACTCTAACTACTCTTTTAACAAAAAGTTCCCAATCTTGCTACCTAAAGATCATTGTTTTACTAAATTAATGTTCATTTATTTTCACGAAAGGTTACTGCACTGTGGTGCACAACAACTGTTAGCTAATATTCGTGAATATTATTGGCCCATCTCAGGCCGTAGCATAGCTAAGAAAATAATTCACAACTGCATCAAATGCTTTCGCGCAAACCCAAAATCCTACAACCCTCTGATGGGTGATTTGCCAGCCAAACGTTTAGAAGCAGGCACTCCAGTTTTTTCTCACGTAGGAATTGATTATGCCGGTCCCATATTGATAAAGGATCGGAAATTGCGAGGCGCAAAGTTGATTAAGTCCTATATTTGCTTGTTTGTTTGCTTGGTAACTAAAGCTATACATTTAGAGTTGGTCACTGCTCTAACCACAGACGCGTTTCTAGCCGTTTTGAAAAGGTTCATTGGCCGTAGAGGTAGCCCCATTACAATTTCGTCTGACAACGCTACTAACTTTAAGGGCGCCTCATTCGAGCTAAAGCAACTTTATAATTTTTTGAACTCCTCAGAAACTAATAATGAAATTTCGAATTTTTTGACTAATCAAAATATTAAATGGAATTTTATTATTCCTAAAAATCCGCACCAAGGCGGCATTTGGGAGAGTGGCGTAAAATCTGTTAAAACACATTTAAAGAAAGTTTTAGGCAATATTTCCCTCAATTATGAGGATTTTTCTACAATACTAATTCAGATAGAGGCAGCCTTAAATTCTCGCCCTCTCTCTCCTTTATCAGCTGATCCTTCAGATACCACACCTCTCACTCCTGGCCACTTCCTTATAGCTAGGTCACTCTGTGCCATCCCTGAAGCAAACCTAGTCAGCGTCAACGAGAATCGATTGACGCTGTATCAAAGAATCCAACGTGTGGTACGAGACTTCTGGCGTCGCTGGAGTTTGGAGGTCGTTCCCGAGCTGCAACGGCGAACTAAATGGTTTAAGCACATGCCCGATTTATTAAAAGTAGATGCGCTGGTGTTGATCAAGGAAGACAACTTACCGCCACTGCAATGGCTTCTGGGTCGAATCGTCGAGATTCACTCTTCACCAGACGGCATAGCTCGTTCTGTGACACTTCGCATTTCCAATGGTCATCACATCAAAAGGTCCGTCCACAAATTGTGTGTGTTACCGGGAGTGTAAAATGGGCAATGTTTTCATTCATTTGCAGTGTGTGCTCTCCAATTAGACACTGTTGGTACTTCTTTAGTTTTAGTTTAACATTTTTTACTATATATATATTCTTTTACTTTGTCTGTTTAATGCAATTTCTAGTTTGTAATTATTTATATTTTTTTTTTTGATATTATTCAAATGTCTAACGTTCTTTGAAATCATGTGATTTCAAGGCGGCCGGCATGTTAAGTATTATCATTTAAATGTTCGCGCCGTTTTCATATTTCCTGCTAGGGAGATGCGCATCCTTGGTGCCGCCTCCCTCTCCTTTTTTTGTTGAGCGCCATCTTATGTGTGTCTCTCATGGTGGTAAGAGCATGGCGAGCTGTGTTTTCGCTAAATTGCCTGTGTTTTTGTTTGTTCTTGGTTTTTTCACATAATATGTAAACGTTAATGTGTGATCATTAAATTAAGTGTAAAAACAAGTTACTACGAGCGTTTTTCTATGTACTTTATACCCGGCGTCCCCTATGCAAGCTCTTAGCAATACATAGAGCCGGTCTTGCAAAAAAAATGGTTTCAACCAGCCATCTTAACGTTTCTTTCTTTCTTCTTAACTTAAAGTTTCCTAATTCTACTGTTGCTACTTAGAAGATTGCCAAGCAACTAGTTATTTCGCGTGACCACATATTAAGTGATTCCAAAATTAGAATTTCTTAATTGTACCGCTGCTAGTCAGAGGATTGCTAAGTAGTTTGTAATTCTGTGTGAGCGCATGCTAGTTCGATGCAAAATTAGAATTTCCTAATTCTACTGTTGCTAGTTAGAGGATTGCCAAGCAACTAGTTATTCTGCGTGACAGCATGTTAAGTCTTTCTAAAATTAGAATTTCCTAGTTCTAACGCTGCTAGTCAGAGAATTGCTAAGTAGCTTGTAATCCTGTTTAAACGCATGCTAGTTTGCTGTAAAATTAAAATTTCCCAATTCTACTGTTGCCAGTTAGAGGATTGCCAAACAACCAGTTATTCTGCGTGACAGCATGTTAAGTCATTCCAAAATTAGAATTTCCTAGTTGTACCGCTGCTAGTCAAAGGATTGCTAAGTAGCTTGTAATCCTGTGTGAGCGCATGCTAGTTCGATGCAAAATTAGAATTTCCTAATTCTACTGTTGCTAGTTAGTGGACTGCGCAATTAGTTATTTTGCGTGACAACATGTTAAGTCATTCCAAAATTAGAATTTCCTAGTTGTACCGCTGCTAGTCAGAGGATTGCTGAGTAGCCTCTAATCCTGTGTGAGCGCATGCTAGTTCGATGCAAAATATAAATTTCCTAATTCTACTGTTGCCACTTAGAGGATTGCCAAGCAACTAGTTATTCCGCGTGACCACATATTAAGTCATTCCAAAATTAGAATTTCCTAATTGTACCGCTGCTAGTCACAGGATTGCTAAGTAGCTTGTAATCCTGTGTGAACGCATATTAGTTCGCTGTAAAATTAAAATTTTATAATTCTACTGTTGCCAGTTACAGGAATGCCAAGCCACTAGCTATTCTGTGTGACCGCATGCTAGTTCGTGGTAAAATAAAATTTCCTGACACTACTGTTGCTAGTTAGGGGATTGCCAAGTCACTAGTAATTCTGTATGTCCGCATGTTAATTCATTGTAAAATTAAAATTTTCTAATAGTGTCATTTAGTTAAAGGATTTGGCAGTCTCTAAATAACCTTTTTTTTATTAAAAGTCGCCAAGAGAACAATCGTCATTTAAGCATTTCCCAAGCACATGATGTACAATTTCTAATTAAATCTTTCTAGTTAAGGGATCTCCAGCAGGGTGATATCTATTTGGTATAAATGCCTAAATGAATCCACAATTCATCGATACCAATTTAGCAGTCCTCAACAGTCTCCCATTTAGATGCATAACTAAAAACTCCCGAATTGTAATGTTCTTCATCGTAGAATTTTCCCACTTAATAGTCACTTTTGTTACTTCAAGGCGAGCAGTTTCTAATTACTGAACGTTTTTCAATTAATTAGATCGCTACTAAACATTCCTCAGTAGAACAGCGTCAATTTTATCTACTTGTATGTAAATGGTCCTTATTTAAAGCCATTAATTAAGAAGAACCAATTGAGCGACCCTTAGTTTTTGAGCAGTTTTCTATGTGTACAATTTTGAAGTGAGTGTTTACAAATGTAGTGAGCCTTAACTGAACAGTTCATAAGTTAGTAGTACTACGGTAAACAGATCTCTGTTGTCTGTTTCACCCATTTTCACCTGAACAGTTGCTAATGAATAGTTTTTCAACAGAACGGTATTCTACAGAGCGAACGCACAATTAAATTTATCACTAAAATAACAATTTGGACCGCGGTAGAAATTTGCATGTGTAAAAAAATCCAAATGAGAACATTTCTGAGAAACCAAAATCAGTAGAAAATTATTAATATCGTCAAATTATGGAACTTGTTGCGTATATTACCCACGGAAGATTTCGATTTCTGATCTTGATACGTAAGCACAATGAGGAGTACATTCGCGTTCTCGTTAGAATCCGGTATAAGTATATACAGACACATTTACATCAATTAAATGTTACACAATGGAGAAAAACCGACTTTCGATGGATTTTCAATTAAGGCTCTCCATACAATCTGACACCTAAATAATAAGCAATTGCCACCACATACACAAGTAATTTTTTAATCTAAATAAAATTGATATTTTAGGCGGTGTCCCACTATTGTCGAAAATTCAATTGTTTCACAGGTAAGGTGTAATGATAAACAGTTCGCGTGGAAAGTATAAGTAACTTAAAATAAACAACCGAACAAAAGCAACATTTTTCTTAATTATCGAAAACAATTCCTCTTTAAAATGCATAAATTAAACAACCCATTGAAAATTTTTGATCTCATTTTTAAGTAGAGATCGAAATCACAAGATCATGAAGAAATATCTACTCGCATTTACATTGGCAGTTGTCGTTGTAGGCCAAGTAAGTACAACCAGTTAGTTACATGTGTAAAATTAATACTATTTCTAAGTTGGAAGCCATCGAAATTCCGAAACCCGAGAAACGAACAGAGATACCTGGTCCGAAACCAACTGAGGTAACACTATTAAGTTTTTTGTAACCGTAACTGAAGGACTTGTTTTGAACAGCAAACATTTCCCACCAAAGGTGGACAGGACAAAGCAGTTGCAGCGGTTACACAACTTTTGTCCAAATTTGTTGTTACCGTTTTGGAAGCCGCAACCAATCTGGATGAGGTAAAACAACTACTTTCTATTTGCAGGTATTTATGGGTATCATTCTAGCATCAAATCGTAACTGAGCCCACCCAAAGCCTGGACGGAGCCTCTTTATTGCAAAAAAACCCAACAGTCTTCTTCGGTGAAGATGACGCTTCCTCATTTAGGGTACTGCCATTATTCATATCAATTAAAAAAGTTATTTCAATTGCTTGTTTTTAGGAGCTCGAGATATCCAACAAGGTTAAAAGAAACGCTGCGGTGGCCAAGCAGGTATCAAAGAATTCAGTAGACAGGCCGACACCGCAGCAAAGTTGGAATTTCACAACCGTAAAAGACGCACTATTTAGAATTCCAAAACTTCTGAGGAAAATGATCTGCAAAGTTATTACGACTGTACGGAATTATTTTTCCACCACATTTAGATATTTGTTTGAAGAACCGACTAGTAATGACGATGATTATGATGGGCTTGACTATGTTACAGAATCGCAAGATGAAAAGTGAAAAGATGAAAACTGTTACTAGCAACAAAGTTTGTTATTTGTTAAAAAAAGCTATAAATTAATAAAGTGTGGCAATCGAAATAGAAAACACTTATAATGGAAGTTTTATTAAAACAAAACTAAAAAGCCGTGTCATGGGATAAACAAATAAACATTACAAATTCCTGTTCGGCAAACAACGAATATTGCGTAATCCTTTCAGTTATTATTATACATGAATGCTTTTGATAAGCAGATACAAATAAATATTTAAAAAATTGTTCCTTATATATGTTTAGGTGTGACGTTCGTCTAATTTTCATTCAAATACAAAGATTCGTTAAATTCACTTCTCTATTTTAATTCCTAAACAAAGCATCTCGGTTCACCTTTCCTGATCCTGAAATAGTATCACTGGAATGTGTAGTGTTTAATCTGCATCGGCGACAAATTTCCTGGAATCTTGCCCTAGGAGTTGCACGCGTTTTGCTTAACATAAGAACTGTACCAATCGGCTTGCCGGAGGCCGCTTAAGTCAAAGAGGGTCGGGACCAGAATATTGCGGTGTTCAGACGTTAGGTGAGGAGTGCATATCTGTTCCTGCAATTAAAGTTTTACCGTTTACGTTTTCCCCTTGTGAAATCGACGAAACGTCAGATTAATATACACACGAATCAATATTTATCAAGAAGCGAGGAATCACAATAAAGTAGGTTTGTTTTCCCCTAAACTGTCCGTCCTCGGTCCTTCCACGAAAATCTTCTGGTAGCTGTTACTTGAAACGATGGCGCCCACCTATTTTGACCAACTCTGTATATTATAATACTCAAAACATTCTTCCTGTAAGCTTTTTTCGTGATTTCAGTGAACCCTCCCCCTCCCTGAGTCAGCTGAAGAGGCGTTTCCAGCGGTTTTATTGGGGATTGGGTAAAACAATCGTTTGGAAAGTAACCTAGGGTTTCAACTGCATCAGCTATATAACAATCAAGTCAGCAGTTAATTTAACATGCCAGCAGCAAAGTGCCAGCGGAATTGCGTAAGGTTTCTGTCTCACTGCGACTACATGTAAGTTTCTCCACTTTTTTGTTTTTGAGCGCTAAGGCTATGTTTGAGGCCGTGTTTGAGTTAATCAAAACACGATTACTCCAGAAGTTTATAATTTGTTTATAAGATTTTTTCCGGTTTACTATATTGCATGCTATTCACGTAATTTATGATAATATGTTCGACCTAAATTACTTGAAACTTGAGTTATACAGGGTGTCAATTTCAGAGATTAGAAAGTAACGCGTTTGTTAATTTTTTAGTAAAGAAAATAGGTAGCCCGCTACATTTTGTAAAAAGTATTGCGCACGAGCAGCCCACTACCTTTTTTAGTAGCGCGCTACAAAACTACACGCTCTTATTGCTCAAATCTATTTAGTAAAATATAGCGCAGAAATAATACAACTTGGAACAAGCTAGAACAAAAAGCTATGGCTAAACACAGGCGTGTTGGGACGTCCAAACCAAAAAGCTCGCCGCCATTGCTTTGCTATATTTACTTTAATGAACAGATCTACGCAGCCAGCCATGTTCGAGTTTACAGAATCAATAAAACTTGAACCTTAACGAGTAAAGAAACGTTGGGCAACTGAAGGTTGCCTGACTTTTAATATTACAAGGGAATTAAACTGTTCTATTTCTTAGTTACCAAAGAATTACTGGTAAACAGGGGAAAATAATCACTGTATAGTACATTGGCAAGTTTTACCTTAGTGTTCTTGGGTAGGGGGTAGAGAGAGAGGCACAGTTTGGGGTGTTCTTAGGTTCTTCCTTGAAACTTCAGGAAACGGGAAATGTCGAGTGTTCTTGCATTATCGCAGCAGCGGCACATGCAGAGGGCGGAAAGGGAGTTCGATATTGATCCGCCAAAAGCGATCAGCAAATTCGCAATGAATTACTTTTCAATGGTTAAATCCAGCGTGTTTCTTAAATCCGACACTTGTCGATGGTTCTGTTAACCCCACGGTAATAACAGCGATACGAAAATTCACGCATTGGACACCCATCGAAACCCAAACCACCCTTGCAGCACTTGTTGTCGGCGCTGAGGCAAACAACCGGGCCGAAAGGAGATCTTAAATCGACTGCCGAAAAAAACGAACGAAAATATCCAGCAGCTGGAATACTTCACCATATGACGAAGTATGTTGTAAGAATTCCAGAACAATTAACACGTTCCCTCAAGGGCAGGAAATTTCCAGTAAACATTCACAGTCAAGCGCATAGGCAAAATATTCATCGCCATTTCTCTAGGATAACAAAAAAATATTAACTAGACTGTATTCTGCAAATAATGAGATAGTAATCGGCTACGCATCGGCCAATAAATTAAGACTCTAATCCGTAAGAAGTGGCAAAATTAGACGAACATAACATATTCTCTAGAAAATAGTAAAGTCTACTCTCAAATTCTCTCCGAACATTTTGGAAGGCAAAATTTTGTAGTCAACAGATTTTAAGAGACCCTATAAGAGGAAGTCTAATAAATTCTGGAGACCTTGGAGCCACCACCAATCTATTGCCCCAGATGGTTTTAATTGCAATAGTTTTTGTTAATTTATTTTTTGCGCTACTACAGGATTGAAGCCGCAAGCTCCCAAATTGGGCTTTGCTGTAGATAATTAAAGGACATCTTTGTCTCACACACTCTAATTAAAAGTATTTGCTGTCGTTACAGACGTACCTGAATAAGTAAAAGTTACATAATTTTCACATTCTGGGACCGTTCTACATTTAGTTGCCAAAAAGCACGATAGAAGTGCATTAAAACAGATCTAAAAACGTAAGCATGTTGTGAGAAAAGTTAAACATTGGAAATTTCTATGGAACAAACAATGATGATTGAGTAAACCCTTAAGTTGTGATTATTATCGATTTTGTCGATAGTCAGTATAAAATAAATCATAAATTATAACATATATCGTATACGTAACGATGCTGAATTACCACATGTATCTAGCAATTGTTGTAGCTTTTTAGCTACATTGACTTTAAAGCTGTGAAATTCTGTATCGGGGGTTTAGTACCTTATTGGAACAATGTAGCCTTGAAGCTACAACCTTTATATAAAGCCTAACAAGCGGCGCAACCTCTGGGAAAAAATTTTAACTAAAAATAATCATTGCTAATGGCGTCAATTTGTCAGCTGCTTGTGTTGTGTGTTGTGGCTGTCTAAAGTTAAGACTACTTTGGTAAGTAAAAGGGCGATATCTGCTTTGATTTTTGGAAAATATGATATTTGTATAATGTTCTATACTGTAGCACTATTATTTACCTACTTAGAGTACTAAATTATCAAGTAAATTTGGTTCATAATTGTATGTAGCTTTGAAGCTACGTTGACCCATAAAGGTTACTTTGTTTTTACAGAAACTCTAAACAGCACTTCTATTATTTGGAAATATGGAGAATATGAAAACCACAACGACAGCGAATTTTGATGGCAAGCCAAAACAGAAAACGTATATTATCCCACCCAATCCGCAAGTGTCAGACATATCAGATTACAGTGCATCAGATGATAATGCTCCAGAGGATTCTGGAGTACCTACAGAACGTGAAAAAATAAAAGCCTACGATTCAGAAGAAGAGTTTGATGACGAAATAAGAAGTGAAACAGGTATGAATATAATTATTAAAGAAACGGATTACGAACGTGAGAGCGATGACGAGGATGTAGAGGTTCCAAAAGAAACAAAAAAAAAGGGAAAAAGCTGCGAAGAAAGCGAAAACTGTGTATAATTGGACAGAAAACGACTTACCGTCTCGTGATTTTCCTCAAAGCTTTCACTTTGACGTGCAAGAACTTGCAACTGCTTTAGAATATTTTACAAAATTTTTTTCGCTTGACATCATGCATGATATCGTAGAACAAACTAATTTATACAGCACCGAAAAGCTAGGTAAGTACCCCTATAAATTTAACTAATACAGAATTTACAAATTTTTTGTCAATCCTTATAACAATGGGAGTGATACATTTACCAGCTATTAGTGATTATTGGGCTACAAGGACTCGTATTGAACAGGTAGCAAACGCAATGCCTGCTAAACGTTTTAAAAAAATTAGGCTATACTTACATTTTAACGATAATGCGAAGATAACAGCTGAAACTAAAGACAGATATTATAAAGTACGGCCCCTTTTAGATAAAATACGAAAAAATTGCCAGGAACTTCACCTCGAAAATCAGTTTTCTGTAGACGAGACCATGATCCCATATAAAGGAACATACGCAGGAAATCTTAGGCAATATGTAAAAAACAAACCACATAAATGGGGGTTCAAGCTCTTTGTTAGAGCAGGAGTGACTGGAATAATTTAAGACTTTATTCCTTATCAGGGTTCATACACCTTCGATGAACTGAAAGGCAGTTTGAACGAACTTCTAAAGGAAGAAATAGATGTTGGCGTAGGGGCTGGAGTTGTAATAGCCTTGTCTAAAACAATTCATGATCCACAAAATACTGTTATATTTTTTGATAACTGGTTTAGTGGTTTGGACTTACTTACTTACCTGAAAAGTAAGTTTGGAATTTTAAGTTTGGGAACATTTAAATCCAATAGGATAGCTGGTTGTCCGCTAGAATCAGATAAAATTTTACTACAACGACCAAGGGGGTCGTATGTCTATAAAGCAGATCAAAATAAAGGAGTGATTGTTGTCAAATGGGTAGATAGTGAATGTGTTCTGTTGGGAAGCACTTTCATTGGTATTCATACTCTGAGTACTATACAAAGGTATAATAAAACAGCAAAAAAGAAAGTTAACGTGCCCTGTCCTGCGATTATAAAACAATATAACAAACACATGGGGGGTGTAGACAAGGCGAACTCCCTACTGGGACTATACCGCAGTCCAGGTAGAGCTAGGAGATGGTACTTTCCCATATTTACCTATTTAATAGACATGTGTGTGGTCAGTGCATGGTTATTGTATAAAAATGATTGCTCAGTTCTAAAACTAAAGCCCCTACCTTTGAAACAATTCAGAATGGAACTAGCAGCATCTCTACAAAATACTGGAAAATCTAGGAAAAGGGGAAGACCATCAAGAGAAAGCGAACCAAAAATAAATTTTCCAACCAAAAGCAGACCTGACGAAGCAACAAGGACTGATACAGTAGGACACTGGCCAGTACAGATTGCCAAAGGAAGATGCCGCCGCTGCACCAAAGGGTTTACTACAATCGCGTGTCAAAAATGTGATATGCGCCTTTGTCTCACAGCGAACAAAAATTGTTTTTTCCATTTTCATAATGAGTAATATTTTAGTAGCAGTAGCTTGATGTTTTTTAATTTAATGTATTTGTGGGAGACATGGTATATTAATCTTTACTTTTTGTTTCTTTTGAAGTTTTTTTTATGTCTAAGTAAAAAAATAAAAATATATTGCTAAAATGCCTTTTCTTATTTATTATGTATACAATTTCAAGTCACAAATGGTCAATGTAGCCAGAAAGCTACATCTAAATTTTACCACTAAGGGTCCATGTTACCTCAGGGCTACAATATCAAACTTCGTTATCTGCGCAAAAAAAAATACTTTGACCTACAAATTATCATTAATAGGTCCCAAATAAAGTATATACCAAAACTCAGAATTTTCTAGCAAGTTTTTAATGATGTGAACGCTAGAGGGTTAATAATCTGATTAACACCTTATTTGGTAAGCAAGCGCCCAGGTTCTATTAGAATTGTATAACGTCTCTGTTTCACTAGGCCTACAGGACAGTTATACTTGCCACCGATTTTGTCGATTCAGACAGGCGTGATATTGTATCTGAGTTGAAGAGAGTAAAATAAGTCCAAAATAATATGGCTGAAGGTATCCCAATCTTCCTAACTGGTCTTTGCTCTATATATACAGTAAAATTAATCTTTGGCTTTCACTGAAGGCATTTGCTGTAAGAAGTAGATCAATAAAACAAAGCTCTGTTTCCCGTGATTTTCATTCAATTAATTTAATATAGAGCAGTTACTATTAATGGTAGCATAGATCTTAGTGTTATTAGTTAACACTTGGTTTGTCTTCTAAAAATAATAGTTAATTAACAGTCTTCACACCTTTCATCATAATACATTGGCATTCTTTTTGCCATCTGTTTTTCCTCAGCATTAGGATAGCTACAGTTTAATATCGAATACCAACGACAAAAATACTCAAAAAACTTTATTCGTTGCCACTAAACTCTTGCCAAAACCATATTGGGAAATTTGTATGGCGGGTTGCAGCATCAATAATTATTTTGTTGCATTCGGATGTGCCCAGTTTTCATATCTAGACTACTACTTGTATTATTATATTACTATTAATATTATATGCAGCTGTTAAAATTAATTGAAGGTAACCTAAAGCTACACGATGAAATGTATCGATATAAACTTTTACTGCCATTATTATTACTAATTATTTTAAATTGAGGTTTCATTTTACCTAGAAAATAAAGCGATTGAACACCAAATATACTATGAAGAAATTCCAGTTAGTGTTGTTTGTGCTCATCATCCTCTGCCTTTTTGAAGGAAGCCTTGCCCAACCGCAACGAGGGTTCTTTTCGCAGCTAATAGAACAATTTACCTTTGCGATATCGCAGATATTCGAGGTATTCATTAGTTGGCCCTAGAAAAACTAAACAATTAATCCAAAGATCAACAGACTTCAAATGAATTAATATCACTAAGATGTAGAACAAGGAAACATAAAATTATGTTCAATACGGTTCAGTTTAGTTCCATAAAGTGTTAGCTGGCAGCATTATAGATTAGCAATCAGTCAGTTCAGCAGTAGATACTATACAAACAATTAGCAATCAATTCAATCAGCAGACAGTTGTTTTTAAAGCTGGTAAGTTCAGCGATTGATTGATTAAACAGTTAGTGTTTGATTAGATCAGCGGTCGGATTACTTTTGGGATGAATACAAATAGTTCTAAGGAACAATTATTTATCTGCATATACTTACCCAGTTTGCTTTTAGATAATTAAAACATATTAATTAATGTGAAGCATGTTGCTAGAATAGTTAGTTCAACGATTAATTAGTTCCATCTACCATCTACTTAGTTTAATGGTCAGCTAATTTAGCGTAACTAACAGACAAACAGGTAGTTAATCAGTCAATTAAATCAATGAAAGGTTTAGGTTCAGCGAGCAACAGATTAAACAATCCGTTCTTTTAAATAAGCGGTCAGTTAATTCAGTGGTTTATACAATAAATTTAACAGAGGAGAGTTAGTTTTGCAGCCAATAACTTTAGTGCTTCAATAGTCGAAACGAAGAGTTTTTTAGTCTATACTTATAAATCAGCCCTCACTGAGGAGTATGCTTGCTCTCAAATAGTTGCAACAAATAATCAATTTAGCGCCACTGGACTTAGCAGCTAGTAAACGGTAACTAACTCATAAACGATTAGTTTATCAGACAGTTGGATAAATAGAAAGTGCAGGTTTAGATTCAGGATCAGCGGCCAAGAAATTAAACAAACCGTTCTCTCAAATAAGCGGTCAGATAATTCAGCGTCTCAAACAATAAATTTAACAGAGGAGAGTTAGTGTTGCCGCCCACAACTTTAATGCTTCAATAGTCCAACGAAGAATTATTTAGTTTACACGTAAATCAGCCCTCACTGGGGATTATGCTTGCGCTGAATTGCTTTGTCTGTAAACTAAATCATTCCAACGTCCGATGTGCCCAGCCAGACTGTTCAATTTCGCCCTTCCATAAGAGGTAAAATGTGATGCAGGTCGCTAGATCAGCGGTCAGCTAGTTCAACCATTAATTAGTTACTATCTACTTACCTTAACGGCCTGCTAATTTTGCGGTAACGAACTCACAAACAATTAGTTTATCAGTTAGTTTTAATAAATAGAGAGTGCAGGTTCAGATTCAGGATCAGCGGTCAAGAAATTAAACAAACCGTTCTTTTAAATAAGCGGTCAGTTAATTAAGCGTTTCAAACAATAAATTTAACAGCGGAGAATTAGTGTTATAGCCCACAACTGTAATGCTTCAATAGTCCAACGAAGAATTATTTAATCTACACGCAAATCAGCCCTCACTGGGGATTATGCTGGAGCTGAATTGGTTTTACTATTAACTAAATCTTTCCAACGTTCTATGTTTGCATCCAGATTGTTCAATTTCGCCCTTCCATAATGGTTTAGTGGTCAAATGTGATGCAGGTTGCTAGATCAGCGGTCAGTTAGTTCAACGATAAATTACTGACCATTTACTTACCTTAATGGTCGGCTAATTGAGCGGTAACTAACTCACTAAAAATTAGTTTATCAGTCAGTTGAATAAATAGAAAGTGCAGCTTTAGATTCAGAATCAGCGGTCAAGAAATTAAACGAACCGTTCTCTTAAATAAGCGGTCAGTTAATTCAGCGTCTCTAACAATAAATTTAACAGAAGAGAATTAGTGTTGCCGCCCACAACTTTACTGCTTCAATAGTCCAACGAAGAATGATTTAGTCTACACGTAAATCAGCCCTCCCTGGGGATTATGCTTGCGCTGAATTGGTTTATCTGTAAACTAAATCTTTCCAACGTTCTATGTTTGCAGCCAGACTGTTCAATTTCGCCCTTCTCTAATAGTTTAGTGGTAAAATGTGATGCAGGTCGCTAGGTCAGCGATGGTCAGTTAGTTCAGCGATTAATTATTACCATCTACTTACCTTAATGGTCGGCTAATTTAGCGGTAACTAACTCACAATTAGTTTATCAGTTAGTTAAATAAATAGAAAGTGCAGGTTCAGATTTAGGATGAGCGGTCAAAAAATTAAACACACCGTTTTTTTAAATAAGCGGTCAGTTGTTAATTCAGCGTCTCAAACAACAAATTTCACAGAGGAGAGTTGGTGTTGACGCCCACAACTTTAGTACTTCAATAGTCCAACGAAGAGTTATTTAGTTTGCACGTAAATCAGCCCTCACTGGGGATTATGCTTGCGCTGAATTGGTTTCTCTGTAAACTAAATCTTTCCAATGTTCTATGTTCTTCCATAATGGTTCAGTGGTAAAATGTGATGCAGGTCGCTAGATCAGTGGTCAGTTAGTTCAACGATTAATTGGTTACCATCTACTTACCTTAACGGTCGGCTAATTTAGCGCAATTTGAGCGCAAGCATACTCCCCAGTGGGGGCTGATTTACGTATAGACTACAGTTATGGGCCGCAAAACTGATTTTACTGTCAAATTTATACTTTATACTACTACATACTGCTTATTTAAAAGGATGCTAGCTAAGGGTTTGTTTAACTTTTTGAAAACTGAACCTGCACTTTCTGTTGATTTAACTCGCTGATATACTAATTGTTTATGAGTTAATTACCGCTACTTAATTTCGCAATTAGTTAGTTTCTCCATCTGATCACTGATGAGTGCTCTGAATGGCTTCGTCTCTATAGTGAATTTTTCCAACGATCTCTGTTTATAGCCAGTTTGTTAAATTTGGACTTCCCTTTGGCCCTTCCATAATTAGTCATTGCTAGATAATATAAACACAGCTGATTGAGCGACTTGCAAGATCCGCAGTTAATTACTGTGGCGGAGAATAAATTCAACAGTCAAGTGGTTTAACGATTAGCTAGTTAACGTGCAGTGAGTTAAGTTATGTAAGAGCTGTAAATAATTCATATCCACGTTAAGGTCACGTCCAGTACGTTCAACGGTTAAATAGTTTGGGGTAGCATTAGTTTGCGTCTGACTAGATCGGGGGTCAGCTCATACTGCCATTCAGTGGTTAAATAATTCCAATTAACTATTAATTTAGCAGTCAATTAGGTTCATGTCAGATAATGCATATAGACGTTCTACTAATTTTAGCAGTGAAGTAGTTCGCCGATGAATTTAGATACGCGCTAAACAGTTCACAGTTTATATTAGCAGTGAATTAAATCAGCGGTCGCTTAGTTCTACAGTCAATACGTTAGGCAGTCAAATAGTTCCAACATACCAGTTAATTTAGCTTAGGTTGCTTATCAGTTCGCTTAGTAGTAGTTAGTTTACAAAAAGGTAGTTAATTGACCTACTAATTCTACTAGTAGTAGGCAAATAGTTCAACGGTTAGCGATCAGTAAATTCATCATTAAATAGTTTATAAGCAAGTGATTTGATTGGTTGGTTGGTGCCACGATCAGGAAGTTCAACAAATCTTAAATTAGTGATCACTTAGTTCAGTTGTAGACATTTAATTCCCATTAGTTGAACTGACAGATATATTAGTCATATTATCAGTTATTTGAATCAGTTCCTAGTTCTGCGAACAGTACGTTCACTAATATTTGCGTTAGTGTCCACCTACATTAACGGCTAGTTGGTTTAGTGCTAGATTATTTAAGAAACACTTAGTACGGCTCCAATTCAACGTCCAATGACCGACAGTTTGTGTAGCTGCTAACTAGTTCTGCGGTTGGATAATTAACTAACCAAGTTAGTTCAGCTTTGACGGCCGAATAGGGGTAGTCAATCAGCGCCGACTATTTATCCTATTTCAATATTTCACAATATAATGGAAATTTATCTTTCATATTATTTTTAATTCGGACTTAAGATTTTTTTCTAAAATGCTTTTCTTTATTTTCAGTTTATTTCAAGTTTCTTCTACGTCATTATAGAATCGCTAAGAGGCTTCGTCCAGAAATTTTGGGATCTTTTCTTAAGAAGACAGGTATATCTATAGACAGTATTATAGAATGAATAATAAAAATGTACGCTATTGAATTCTTATTTTATTTATGAGTTACTAGTATTTGCTTACATTGTCTGAACATTAGATGTGTGGGTGGATTAATAAGTGTTGTAAAAGCATGTTAAATTGCAAACTGCTTTCCGGAAGTGAAACCAAATCAGCGATCAAATTATGTAAAACAATTATGACTTTCGATGGCTGTTTAATCGAATGCATTGATTTAGAGTTTATCATTTTTCCTGATTTCTAAGGTGGACAAATAATTACTCTTTTGAATATAGCTATCACACTATTGTTATACAATGGTGCCTGTCGACATCGTGCAGGTGCATCTGAGTTCTCAATATCGTGCAAGTCATTCATAAAACGATATTGATTTTGTTTGTCTCTATCGTATTTCATCAGTTCCATACTAGTTTTGGATGTAAATGCCTGGTGGATTAGGCTGCTGAGATGTTGCAGTTATCGTGTTTTATTGTATGGTGGTATTTGACAACTTTGTGAGGGTAAGCATTGTGGCCTATGATTTACAAATATTAAACACAATAAGATCAATTATAACATTTGTAGATATTTGGCGAAACTTTGTGGTATCTGTTGACCCAGTTGTTGGACAATTAAGTATGTAAAAGTGTGATATAGTATATATATATTATGATGTTTAATTGGGGGACTTACATATGCGCCCCACATTGAAGCGACACAACAATTATGTTCGAAAAAAAGGGGATTGTTGCTTTACTTGCACCCGTAATAAAGATGATCTCCTATGCAAAAAGAAAATATTAGAATATTATTGCATAAGTTATTGAAATAACACAAAGGCCACCCTTCAACATAAACTTTAAAAGAACTCTTATCTCAAGGTTTATAAGATTTATAAGAATTTTTGGTGACTGCTGTATAATCTATAAATTCTTCCGCTGGTTAACTGAACAAGGCGAAGGATACAAGATAGTAACCAAGAACTTATAAAATATGGATGCAATAAAGAAATGAGTTAAATTGTATCCAATTATATAACTTTTTTGTTATAAAACGTTAAACAAATTTAACAATTAAATGATAACGTTACGTGAAATAAATAGCAAGGTCTAATTTAACAAAGCACTTTCAAACAAACCTACCTTTTCACTTAGAAATACTTGCTTATTTTCTTCTGGTGTTGGTAAAATATACTAGATGAAATTGGGATGGCACTCCTGCGCCGTGTTGATTGTGAACTTCAAAACGAAAGTCCATCATTTGTTGCTTCTTTCTAAGTTGCTCGCAGCAAAACTTTGGACTGAGTATCTTCGTCTCCGCAAAATCGTTTCACAAAGATATTAACCCATTTGGTGTTACTCATGTTTTAAAATTTATTTTAAATTCAATTTGGTTGTTTATTCCAGTTGTAGTTCCAGAATATGATGCGAATATCTCCCAAATAATTAATAGGTATTAAACTTTTGTCGAACTTGTAGATGATTCCTAACCATGAAGTTTGTTGAAGTTTTAAACGTGAAACGCAGATACAAACAAAACATGTAGAAAAACAACCGAAGTCTACTGACGCTACTTTGATACTCTGTATTGCTGTGTTATATGACCTTGATTTAGATAATCTAATAGAACATTAACTTATGTAGATAACTTAAAAGCTATTTGATGCTTTAAATCTGAAAAATAAATTGTTAAAACCAAGTGTTTGCCATCTCTTGATTTTGTTTAGGTTGATCTGGTGTTTAGCCTTTGAATGCTCCGTTTCGTTTTGCTTGTTTGTAGGCGTAATAACTGTATGAAGGCATTAGAGGTATTTATCAAGCTTGACTGTGAACTTTTCACCTGGAAAACAATTAACTATGCGATTTGTGTCAACTAACATGTACTTTTGGAGGAAAATGGACCTTTCAATTGTATTTTTTTGTGAGTAATATCTGGATATAGGTGAGAAGAACATTTTATTATGATTTTGATAATCAGTAATATGTAATATTATTAATTTTAGGTGATTAATATTCAAAATAAATATCAACTGTTATAAAAAATAATTGACAGGCCGTGTGAGGTGTTAAAACATTCCTTTCTAAATAAGGAATATGACAATAATATCAGTTTTGATGTAAAACATATTTTCAAAAAGTTATTTCAATATTTAAGATTTGAAGAGGTGGGTCCGTTTGAATGTGCTTTGTTAAATTAGACCTTGCTATTTATTCCATATAACATTGTCATTTAGTTGTTAAAGTTGTTTAGCGTTTTATAAGAAAAGACTTAGATATTTTGATAACAGATAATTCATTTCTTTGTTGCATCCATGTTTATTACCTTGTATCATTCGCTTTGATCAATTAACTAGAGCAGAATTTAAAGGTTATACATAGGTACCAAAATTTTATCTTATAAACCCTGAGATAAGAGTTCTTTTAGAGTTTATGTTTAAAGTGTGCCTTTTGCGTGTTTCAACAACTTATGTAATAATAGTGTGATGTTCATTTTTTTATATATGAAAGGAAGATCATCTTTATTACTGGTGCAAAAAAGCAACATTTCCCCTTTCCTCGAAGGCAATTTTTTGTAACTTCAATGTGCCAATCCTGCCTAGTAAAGTTTCTCTATAGTATAGGTATTCATACTTCCCGTGGTTCTGAGTCCACGTTAACCTGTAGGGTCCTATTTCTGTGCTACTTTAAAACGCACGCACACAGACATAAAAGAGAAGATCGCCATGTCTCTTAAAAGGTAAACCACACAAAGAAGAAGAATGTGCAGGTTAGTAGATGCATAAAAATAGTGTACCAAGGAGAGTAGTCTGTCTACACCGAAATGGTTTGTTTATTGTAAACAATATAAGCAAAATTACGAACTAGCGGTGCAATTTTTATAATTAATTTCTTTGGTGAAATAATATTTTACTATCAAATTCTAGTTAAACTAATATCACCGAAATGATGGTTAATTAAACAAAGTATAAAAAATTAATTCGGATAATAAAATGAAAAACAGCTCAATGTTTGAAAATGATTTGCTAAGTATACTGAGTAAAGTCAACCATGGCCAAATTGCTAGCTCTCATACTTCTGCTTTTAATCGCAATTCTTCATGAGGTATGTGTAAATTTAGTTCCCAGAAATTTTATGTTTTGTTGTAGTAAATGAATCTTAATTAAATAAGCTACTACTAAATATGTTCTAAGTATACCACTGAAGCTATGGACATTGGCATGTTCTACAAAAAGACTACGAAAGCTCCCGCATCTAAACCAGAGGTCAGTGTTAACATTCAGTATATTGTCCAATAATACTTAAAACAGCCAACATTAAGTCAACTGAGAGACCAACCGAACCAACTACCAGTATTGGTTAGCTAAAGTTTTACGTCTTATAATTAATTTCAAGGTCAAGACTACAGCGAAATCACTAACTAACAGGTTTGCTGTGACTTCCACACCACAGGTATAAGTTTGTGTTCAAAAGAATCAGTTCATTCAGACAGTTCAGAACCATAATACTTTTCAGCACCTGTCAAACGCAGACTATACAAAATCTACGAGTGCACCAACTGCAGGAAAGGCATACACAAAGAAAGAGAAAACCAAAAAGCATTTTATATATAAGGACACTTTAGTGCATGACGATTAACTGTACTTAATTTGATAAATAAAGTATAATATGCTGCTTGTTTCTGATCTGATAAACTATGACTGTAATTTTTGTGCCCGCTTTCTCTGCCGTTTTTCTGCTACTACGAGGTGTGTTCAATTGAAACCCATATTTCTTTGTAAAAAATGAATTCAACAATCTAATTACAAATAATTACTGTCACAGTTAAGGGTTCGAGGCCGCTGATACCAGCTGCCGCAATGCGATAAATAAATATCAATATTAACACTTAACAAATTTGTGGATTTATATTCCTGCCAGCACACGTTTGCTGATGCGTTTTTAGCACAACAAAATCAGGTTTTATTTAACGAAAACCAAACAAGGAGCCAAAACGAACAAGCATTATATAATGCTTGGTACGTGAAAAACAAGCTAGAGAAAAACTGCAAAACAATATTCTACAAATGCAAAACCAATTAAAGGAGCTGCAAAATAAAATCCAAGAAAAAGATGTGGATAAGACAACAACAATAACGGAACAAGAAAAGGTACAAATCGAGTACCACACGGACGAGGAAGAATTAAGTGGAGAGACTGAATGGATCAGAGTTAAAAGCAAAAATAAAAAGCGAAAGGCAAGCATTTCTCCACAAAAAGAGGAACCGCCTAAAAGTAGCAAAATGGCTACCCAACTAAAGAAAATAAAATAGCCTACAAGGCAAGTATGCTCGCAGGAGGTAACTTAAAACTTAATGTGGAAGATGAAACCGATTCCTTAACAGCACAGAGATCGAATGGTATGCATTGGAAAACAAACAAACGACACCTATTAAAGTAGTCGTAAGAAAACTACATCAGACATGTAAAATTGAAGACATTTTTGAGGACCTAAAAATTAAAGGTTTCAAAATATTGGAAGTGAGACAGTTACTTACATGGAAAACTAAAGCACCATTATCCCTCTACGTGTTATCTTTCAGTAAATATGAAGATATTAAAATTATATACAGGGTCAACGAAATACTGTACATGAAAGTGGAGATTGAAGCATTTAGAAAACCTAAGCTACTACCACAATGTAAAAAATGTCAAGAATACGGACATACTCAAAACTACTGCGGTAGAGAGGCAAGGTGCATTAAGTGCGCAGGAAAACACCACACTGCACAATGCGAAAAAAAAAAGAAAATGCGAAACCTAAGTGTATTCATTCTGGAAGGGAACACCCGGCCAATTACAGAGGCTGTACTACAGCGAAAACTCTTCAAGACCTAAGAAATAAAAGATTGAATAAGAAAACCCCTGCAGAATGGAGGCAGGTAGACAAGAATGTAGTCTACTCCCAAATAACAAAGAATGAAACATAATAAAATAATATCGATAAAAACGAGCCTCGCACAGATACTTCAACGCTAATGCTCCAGCAGATTATGAAGCGGATGAACAGGAAATAAAACAAGAAATATTTAACAAAACAGTCCTAGAAATATTAACTAAACTAGAAAATATTATTAATGTTCGAACTAAACATTAGCCATGGCTAACGACCTTAGAATAATAAAACGGAACACTAACGGACTTTTGCAACATCACCAAGAGTTATTCATAATATTGGAAACTAAAAATATTGACACATGTTTAATTTCGAAGACACACTTCACAAGCGAAATATACATTAAAATGAGAGGCTACCAAGTCTATCACGCCCTACACCCACAGAACACAGCTAAAGGGAGAGCAGCTATTATAATTAAAAACAATGTAATCTACTATGAGTAGGAGAAACATAAAACAGAGACAATACAAGCTATTAGTATAGGTATCAAAACACTAAAGTATTCTATTACTATAGCAGCAGAATATTTTCCACCTCGACAATACCTGAAAAAAGAAGAGTACATAAACGTTCTTCAAACCCTAGGAGAGAGATTTATCGCAGGAGCAGACTTCAATGCAAAGAATACGCAATGGGGGGCGAGATTAACGACAACTAAGGGCAAAAACCTTTATCATGCGATCATAGAACTTAATGGTAACTCGCATTCAAGCGAAAAACCCACCTACTGGCCGACGGATATCGAAAAAACCCCAGACCTTCTGGACTTCTTCATTTCAAGAAAAGTACCAACAAGACTTTGAGGACATAATGTCCGACCATTCACCTATCTTGCTTACATTAAGGAAAAACAAAAAACGAGAGAATGTAATATGACATTAACTAATAAATTTACCAACTGAGAGGGCTTCAAACTAGAGCCCAGCGAAAATATTAAGGTAAATGTACTAATTCGAACAAAGGAGCAGTTACAATATGAAGCAGAGAAGCCGATGCTCCACGTTCAACATGCAGCGTGGAATAATAAGCCACAAATAAAAAGAAAGTTGATGAGGAATAATTACGCCAAAGAAATTACAGACTTAATAAAAGAGAAAAGGAAAGCTACAAAGACGTGGCAGAGATCCAGAACAAGAGCAGCTCAAAATAGATTGAATACCCTTACAACACAACTTAGAAGGGAAATCCAAAAAGCTAGGAACGAAACAATTAATATATATCTTAAAGAAATAACAGAAGACCAAATCCCTGACCATGAACTTTGGAAAGCCACTAAGAGAACTAACAGACCAATAAAACACATCCCACCGATACGCAACGATGATGGATCATGGGCAAGGACCAACAAACAGAAAGCGGACACATTTACAGCTTACCTGGGAGACGTATTCCAACCGTATGCAGAACAAACAGATATGCAATGTCAAACAGAACCAATAGCAGAAATGGTGAATATAACACTGACAACACCCAAGGAAGTAGCTAAAGAAATAGAAGAGAATATCAACCCAAAAAAGGCCCCGGGATTCGATTTGATTGGCGGGCAGTTATTAAAATAGCTACCAAAGAAAGGTATTGTGAATCTTACATATTTGATAAATGCAGCGTTCGGACTACATGTCCCAGTCTTGTGGAAAACAGCTGAAGTCATCATGATACCTAAACCGGGAAAACCTGTTAATGATGTAAGCTCATACAGACCAATTTCACTGTTACCTGTAATATCAAAGCTGTTTAAAGAAATTCTTTTAAAAAGAATGAAGAAAATAATTGGTAAAAAACAACTCATTCCTCTACACGAATTTGGGTTACGTAGTAAACATTCTACGGTAGATCAAGTACACCGAATCATAGATGTGATCGAACAATCCCTCGAGGAAAAGAAAATATGCTCGGCGGTATTCCTAGATATCTCCAAAGCATTTGATAAAGTTTGGCATGAGGGTCTTCTAATGAAATTAAAAACATACCTACCAACATAATATGTCCAGCTCCTGGATTCGTACCTAACAGATTGAACCTTCAAAATTAAGCAAGAAAGTGAGTACTCTGAACTTAAAATAATAAAGGCAGGTGTCCCCCAGGGCAGTGTCCTCGGACCAATATTATACCTCTTATATACTTGTGACATTCCTGAAAAAGAAAACGTTAAATTAGCTACATTTGCGGATGACACCACAGTTTTAGTTGTAGGAAATGATATAGTTGCATTATTGTATAGTAGAGTGATGCCTTCCTTTCCCATATGCTTGATCATCTCCGGTTTTAAATTATCTACACCCGGTGCCTTTTCATTCTTGAGTTTTTCTAATGTCCTATCTACTTCACTTCGTTCTATTATTCTCTCTTCTTGATCCTCATCTCCTCTTTCTCTATTGTACTCAGGTGTCTCAGCATTATTCTAGCTCTCTTCTTGCTTTGTTGATCCTAATAGATTTTATGTAGTATTCTCTCCACTTCTCTATTATGTTATCCTCATCCCTTATCATTTCTCCCTTTTTGTTTTTTAAGCTTTTAGGGGATAGCATCTTTGCATTGCCCATTGAGTCACTTCCCATATTTTTTCCAGTTCTTCCCAAAATTGTGCTCCTTTACCATTGTTTTAGCTTTCTCTCCCTGAGTCGTGTACTTTTGGTAATCTTCTGCATTCTTGCTATTTCCCATGTATTTTTCCATAAGGTTTTATTCTCCATGACTTCTCGTTTTATCTCATTATTCCACCAGAGTGTCATTACTTCCTATTTGTCTTTCTGTTTACTCCATATATTTTTTCTGCTGAAGTTATAATTATGTTCTTAAAAGTTTCCCATAGTTCATCTAAATCCATATATTCTAGCTGGTCGTAGACTAAGTTTATTTTTTCCAATATCCTCATTTGATAGTTTTTCTTTGTTGTTTACTCTTGCAGCTTAAATGTATTAATATTTCTGTATTCGGTCTTCTTTTCTCCAGCTTCCACTTTTGGTTTTCCTTTATATCACAAATATCACAAAATAATGATCGCTTTTTATCTCATATCCTCTTTCCACTTTTATATCTTTAATATCTTTTAGTGTACTCTTTCCTGTTATTACCAGGTCTATTATTAATTTTTCGTTTCTGCTTGGCCTTTTTCTTGTGTTTCTATGGATGTCTTTGTGCAAGTAAAAGGTATTCCCTACCACTTCTGAACTTTCTGGGCGGTTTGCCACTCTGCAGCTCCAGTCTCCCATCATCATTAAGGTGCCTCTTCCATCCTATACTTCCTCCTGTAATTTATTCTAGAAGTCACCTATTTCTTTTTTAGGTGCTCCTTTATTTGGCCCAGAAACTATTATTATTGCAATAATTTCTTTCTCTTTCTCGATTTATAGTTTGATTATTCGGTCCATTATACTTTTCCAGCTTCTTATCTCTGACTTATTCTTGTTATTAATTATACATCTTACTTCGGGTTGTGTCCACTCGAATTTCTCCAGTCCGCTGTATATCAGTACGTGTCCTCCCTCCATTGCTATGGATCCTTGATCTTTCGTGTTGGTTTTGGTTAGGGTAAGAATGTTCAATTTCGCTTTCTCCAGTATTTCATTCAATTGCATCTCTTTTCCATTAATGCCATTTACATTACAAGTCTCTAGTTTCCATGTGTTTATTTTGTCTTGTTCTTTACATGGGGCTTCTTCCTTCAAGTGTTTCCTTCTTTTCCCTTTCGTTTGAATCCCCAGTTCATCTGTACTCTTTGTCCACTTTTGTATTACCTTTCACTTCTTTCCTATAATTTTCATCTGCTTGAGTTCCTCTGGAGTATATTTAATCGTCCCTACCGTGTTATTTTGTTTAAATTTTTGAATTTTATTAGTTAATCGCTCAATCTCCTGTATTAATTCTCTTACACGGTTATCGCTCTGCCACTACCTTGTTTATTAATTAAATAAAATTTTTCAACGAATCGTTCCTAACGATTAGTTTTTTCTTGTAATTAGAAAAACTTCATGAAAGCTATTTTTCAAGCTTGGTAGTATTACTTTATTATTCTGAAATAAAAGTCTTTAACCTATAACAAACAAGAATCATTCAAGATAGTGATTGTGGATATTATTAGATCTACAGATTGGTTTACTTTCATTCTTTCAAGACGTTTCAATTTGTTCCAACATTTGATAAGTATGTCGACTTTTTGAAAATACATTGTCTAGATCTATACAAGATAAGACTACTGATATTAACAGTCGAACAATCAAGGGGATATTCTGTGAACCTGAATTTGTTGACTTCGACGTTCCACAGTTGTAGATGCTCGCTTACGTCCAATTAGAAATTAACCAATTTTTCTACATTAGAAAAGTGTGGGCAGTCTTTGCGAATAGGAGTAAAATATCGTCGACCATCGACTTCTCACTGTTTGTCACTATTGTAGTGTTGCTGCCGTCTTGCCATGTTAAGCACGCAGAAGTGTGGAAGGTAGGAAGCACAGAAAAAAGGTTATATAAACAGAGCACATGTAAAAGTTGAAAAAACCTGATTTAGAAGAAATATTGACCCTTAATGTGTCAATAATCTACAATCTGCTAATTTTTGTGTCGGAATGATGAAAATCTTGTAATAATGTAATATTTCTTCGTTACGTGTTGTATAAATAAAGTATAGTTGCTCGAATTAATTTTTATGTTTATGTCTAAAAATATAAAACATTAATATAATACCATCAAAATACACATCAGACAAATAAACAAAACGAAAACTTCTGAAATTATTAATAACAATATGTTTCTTTATAATTGTCGGTACTACCTTACACGTATTTGTAAAAGTTCAATATTACCGTGAACAGAAACTGTAAGAGAGCAACAAAACATAAAATATGTATTATTTTAATTAATTTTTAACAATGTAGCTCCAAACAATAATTTCATGGTTACTATTGATTGTATCAATGTTGCAGAATTTTATAATTCATTGTGCATTGTTAAGATGACCACGACTAGATTTACAGTTGCTCTTTTTGCTATAATTATAGTTCTAATGAATGTAAGCATACCGTAATAATTAGACTTAAATTGTAAATATTTAAATTTTCTTAGCGGAAAACTTTCCATCACACCATTAGCATTAGCTTTAATAAAACAATCAGTGAGGATTGTAACCTTAACTGTTGAATTCCAGCTAAGAATAATTACAACATCTTAATTTGCTAATTGTAACTGTTTGGCATTATAAGCACTAACTTTTATTTTACAGTTGGTAGCCCAGGGCCATTTGGAAAAGAACGGCACTGAATATGAAGCCAGTGGTAACATAACTGTGCGAAAAAAATTGATAGAAGACGAGATAAAGCATTTTATCGGCTAACGAAATAGGCCGTCTGTAATATAACCGTTAAAAATAAAATATTCTTGCCTGAAATCATTCTTTAATTTGTTGTAAGCTATTTAGTGTAGCGTGGATTTCCATTCTATCTTCTCAGAAACACCGTCAACTATTACTGTTGTGTATTTTGCTTGTAAAACAACTTTATTCTTAAATAATACATATAGAGGGTGTCCCAAAAGGTATAGTCATAAATGTATGGGCTTGTTAATTATGGTTTTTTGATTCTAAACAATAAACTCATATTCAAATAAACTTATGTTCTATTATCAACGGTTACCGAGTTATGGATAAATTCATTTATTTTATTAGACTTACTAA
The DNA here is from genome assembly GCA_014611495.1 of Limonius californicus. NCBI lineage: Eukaryota > Metazoa > Arthropoda > Insecta > Coleoptera > Elateridae > Limonius > Limonius californicus. Next base: position 44,573 of record JABXWE010001639.1, read on the forward strand.
TTTTATAAATTAAATTAACATTAACTCTTTTTAAATGCCACAGACATTGTAATTGTTCAAAATGATTCCCTTGTTCTAGGATACACATTTCACAACGTCGAATCATGGACCTCCTAACATTAGTTAGCTGTTCTGGATAGCTTCTTATGATTTCGGCCACTTCTGTAACACGGTTAATGAGGTCTTCGCGATGTTCGATTTCACTCGCATACACTTTTCCTTTCATGGTACTCCAGAAGTAGTAGTCCAGTCTAGTGGAGAACGAGGTGGCCACGCAATTGGTCCACCTCGTCCAATCCAGCGACGAGGAAATGTATTATTTAGACAATCTCTTATTATTCGTGAATAATGAAGGGCTCCATTCTGCTGGAACCACATTACTACACGCACATCAAGTGGAATGTTTTCCAATAATACGGGTATGGCCCAATGATATTCTTGCCTAATATACCCGCCCATACCTTTATACTGAAACGTTGCTGGAAATTAGAACGACGAATAATGTGAGGATTCTCCACAGCCAAGGTATGCAAATTATGATAGTTACTTATACCATTTCTCGTAAATCGAGCTTCATCAGTCCATAACACTTTACTTAAAAAATTGGGGCGTCTGCAATGGAATGTAGAATCCATCGTGCAAATTGAAGACGTTAAACATTATCACCTGGATGCAAATGCTGCACAGATGGAATGTGATAAGGATACAATACTTCTCAATGTACGCCATATTTTATTTGGTGAAAGTCCCAGTTGATTAGATAGTCTTCTTGTACTTGTTGATGGATCTATCGTCTTAGCATTAAGGATAGCATCATCGTTTACATTTCTAATTCGGCCCACGTTATGAGGATGTCTTGCAGTGCCAAATTCACAAAAATTTCGATGTATAATCTATTCAGGATTTGCCACTTAGTAGGCTGTGGAAATCTGGGGGAATGTGTGGTATCAATGAAATTTGTCAATTAATTAAGTTGGGTTATGCTAGTTTTTCTTGATGGAGGTTATGTTTTTTTGAAAACAGGCAATGTTGCCAGTGGAGCTTGTTTGTTCATTTAACGTCCGGCTATTTCAGCCAGTGTTGGGTAAGTTACTCTAAAATAGTAACTAAGTAAGTTAATCAGTTACTCGGCAAAAAAGTAACTAAGTAAGTTACTAAGATACAGAATTATAAAAGTAACTTGAATAAGTTACTAAGTTACCACAAAGTAACTCGTTATTTTTTAAGTTACCTTTTTTTAGAAGACGCTACCAATGTACATGCAATTACTACCAACTTAATATCAACAGAAACACACATTTATAAGCAATTGTTTATTAGCAAATATTCTATACGTGGGGGAAGGAACAGGCTTAGAGCTTAGAGGCGCTAGTTCAACGATGTTTTTGGGATTTTCCCAGGATTTTATTTTATTTTTCGTTATTATTGAAATATAGAGACGGTGAATGTATTTTCGTCTGAATTAGACACCCCAACCTACGCACAGGTGTTAGGAATGTACTTCCCAGTAATCCGCATACCTGCTCAGAGAGCGTCTAGTTGTTAAAGGATTTAAGATTACTGGAAAAAGTTGTCACCGCCCAAATAGGATGCGTCAAATATTATTTATTATCGACTAAGTACAAGAAGGTATTCCTGTGTTCCTTATTAGCATTTGCATACTAAGGCATTCGAAATTTCAACAAATTCTTCAGCTTCAGGTATAATTTCTTAAGTACTACGCATTAAAAACCGATCTTTTAAAATATTTTACATTTGTAGCATGAAAATGTAACTTGTCATATTCAGTTACTAAAGTTACTAAATAATTGTAACGTGTTACAGTTACAATTACTGAAAACACAAAAGTAATCAAATTACTATTAAGTTACTGAAAATTAACTA